>QDEB01109443.1:0-16290 GCA_004193795.1 Asbolus verrucosus | reverse complement strand
TGTGACTGGCTGCCTTTACAAACACTAAATTTAACAGTGTGAAAAGCCATGTTCAAGTTTTTTCCATACAAGTTATTTCCATCAAAAAATAAACTATCTAAATTTAAATCTTTCTCCACCCGGAAGCCGTAAAAAGTTTCGCAACTACCTGTCGATAACATGGTGGGTTCATTTTTTCCCTTCTTATATGTATCAATTTTCGCTCATTAACAATTTCGACTAACGACAATTATGCATTCCCCACGAATTTACGACCTCCGCACGATTCGGCAACAGCGACTTTTCCATCATCACCAACAATAACGGATCGGTTTCACTACGGTGATAATGCAATTTACATGGTGCACGATCTCCGATACCGAACCCAATTTACACAACAAAACCTCGACGTGTATATACGGAACGATTTTGCGCAATACCGCAAAAACATTGCCGAAATAACAATAATTAACGGAGACTAAAGAGTTGAGAAACTTCGAGGCCGCACACTGGGGAGAGTATCACATTTTTTTTTTTTTTACTGACACGAATTACCCACGATAATGGAGTCGATTTCGGCAACTTAACTGTTACCTTTACGAAAATCGCGACCTACATCTTTTGCCTGTACATACGCATCCGGAACATGTGTTTGTATAATAACTGTAAAAGAAACACACAAAAAATGCTTCTCCGGAAGCTTCCATCTTTCCGGACTTCTGAAAAGCGAAAAGCGCGTGGGAAAATCCCAGCGCTACTGTCTTACCTTTTCGGGTTCCGATTCGTGTCCATGTTGTCATCTTGGGGGCCAGTCGATCCGTCCTGCAAAGAATGAATGATGATGAATTTTTGGCAGATTTTCGGTAAAGCAATAAAATATTAACAGCGTCCTGTTTCTAATTAACAGTCTTAAAGCGGCCTTTGTGTTTTGACAGTGCGTGTGAATTTACTCAATTCCGTTAACAATATTCAGATTATTCCCCGTAAACATTTACTTGCAAAGTAAAATGTTCTATAAACATTTGTATAGCACGTGTTGATCTCATTCAGCTTATAGGAAATCGAGCTCGGATGTGTTTGTTTCAAGGTCATGATAACAACGATTTCGCATTTGTTGACACTTCATGTGATAACACTTTTCAATTTAACATTTCGAAAAAAATCCGTGCCCACACGAATGAACTACTAACCCTTATTGGTTCGTTTCGCACCTGATAACCGTTAAAATTATCAACTTTATTATTGTGCTAACTTGTTTAGTTTGCGCCCTAAATAAATTTACATGTAACGGAGTCTACGCCGCTTGCTGGAATACGAGTTAAATCGCATAAAACGCTTAAAAAGTTGTCTTAACGGGAAGAACCACGTTACAAGGACTGGCAATAATTTAAATTAAAACTAACTGAATTTGGCAAAAAATTTCACTGAAATTTAAATTATACAGTTACGAAATTCTATAAAATTATTTTAGTCTAATAAATATATTTTTTTATGAAATAATTCAACATTTCCTTCTCTTTATACGATCGTAACACAAAAAAAACAACATTAAATTTTTTGCGCTAGAACATTACGAAATTAATTTCAATTTAACTTTCTGATTTAATATAATGATGGTAAATGACCTCTGAAAAATTCGGTTTGCTTATGATGCTGGCTGAATAGTATTCTAAATATTTTGGTTCCTCACATTCGATAATTAATTTTTAAATTAAAAATCCTCAGTAAAGCCATTAACACACAATACATCATTTAAAAACAGTTTTTATGCATGATGATTTACTATAAAACAGCTGTTTTAAAGTGGTGATAAATCATCTTGACCTTCGAAATTAAGTTTCTTATTTTGGTTACACATTCGCATCCGATTCATAATGATCTGATACCATGACATATTCCACAGCCGGACGATACACTGTTGACCAAGCGTGTCTTTATACAAGAGCGTTTCTTTGTTTCTTAACTCAGATTCCAAGGTTATTATCATTGTTATTCATTAAGGAAACTGTACGCTTAAGAATACAAATATCAAAGCTTTAGATCTTAGAATGGCGAGAGATCGAAAATGATTGAAGTCCTGGCCTGCGACATGACTCTTTAACCGACATTTACTGTGGGTGAGTTTAGTCGTAAATCGATTTGATGGCCACAACTGACGTTTATTTGACAGTCACAGTGGACAAACGTTGCATGATTAAAGTCTATATTATTGACCTGCAAGGCTTTATTTAGAATCTGTCCTCAAGTGCGCGAATAGTTTCAAAAAATTTAATTTTAAAACATCAATCATTTACAAAAAAAATTACATTCGCTTTTTGACAGTTAACCACTTTTATTAATAACTTCCTTAAACTTTATTAAAAAATAAAATATGAATTTTAATACAATATAAACATGTGTGCTTTAGTGTCAAAAAACTGCCATTCCTTTTATTGTCATTGATTTTTCGAAACATTTTCAAATTAATCTAAATGTTTTTACTTACAAGGAAAAAACTGATTATATTTTCTGGTACTTTTACTTTATTTTGCTACAATGACGTTCTATATCTAACGTTTTGGCGGAAAATATATGGTTTACGCGATGGTAACAACAAATGTTCCAATAACAAAAAAGATAGCACAAAATAAACTTACATGAAACTGTTGAATTATTATTCTCAAAATAAACCCAACCACATCCCACTCGATTTCAGCAAGTATAATCTACCCCTGACCTACTTGATTCTCACGGGATTCAATAAAATTGTTAACGAAATCCCTGATGAGTGAAGGTGTTTTCTTGCAGTCTAATTAATAAAAAGATAGAAACCACAACTGAATTCAGTTTCCCGACAATGACATATCAAGTTCAAAAAAAAATTAAATTTATCATAGGTACTCAAGATAATATGAAAGTAATGAAAGCATAATTGACAACATGGGAGTCTAATTTAAAAAATGACTTATTTATCCCAAATTTCACAATAAATTGGAGGTTAAAAAAAATCTAATCTAATTTTATAAGCTACGATCACAGATAAGTGATGGTTACTTAAACACAGGTGGGGCTACCCGTTAACTTATTTTTGAACATTTTTTAAATAAATAACCAATCAAACTAAGAAAATTGTTAGGCAAATACTTACTAAACAGTGAGACTTAAAACGGTGAAAAAACGTTTTTTTTCAAAGTAAAAATGGCTGGTTTTGTTTACACACGTCATACTCAGAAAAGAACGAACTGTGATTCAGAACTGCTAATTTAACTCTGTAATCCTCTAAATAGTGAAACACGGTAGTTCTGTTCTCATCGTGAATGACGGAACATGTCATTTCGTCAACAGCAGCAGCAGCGCCACGTCAATGAATATTTTCCAGAAATAAGGCAGAGTGTTTGTTGACAGCACCAAAACAAAACATAACACCAAAATATTTCAAGAACCCCACGTTACATGCAGAGTGTTCGTTCGTTAAAGCTAATTTGAAGAAAATCCGACATGCTTTCTCTTGCCAACACGAACGGTTGGCACACTGGGGAATCCGTATCTCCTTATAAGGAAAAATTGAGCACCGAGGCGAACGACAAAGCAGTCTTATCCTTATCTGATTCGATAAGGATACGTATCGTTATTATGAATGCGCAGTGTGCGTGAAAACACCGAAGAAAATCCAAACACTACGAGGGATTTCAAAAATAGAACAGTGGCGTTCGCGCGCTCACTCGCGGAGAGACGCTAATTCGTTTTTAATGGTCGCCGATGACGTCAACCAACACTAATCATGCCGATACTCCAGAAGAAAAATCCTCATCCGAGTCGAGGTCAGGGTTTACACACCTCAGTGCGAATTTAGAAGACAGCCTGTCCTTTCGATTTCGCCAGAGAAGTTCAAAGTTCAGCGCTATGACGCTATAAAAAGAGCGTCGGGAGGGTCGGCGCTATCGATTTTAAAGGGATCTGACGTCATCACGGGCGACTCATTTCTTTCCATCCATCGATACTAGAAAAACACCACTTCGGGCCAGGTTTCGCCAAGATAACTGTTTCTATCTTGTATTATCGACATCGCACTGTTGCTGACGGCTCGTTGACCCGATTTCGAATGTCTTCGTGCTTCCATAGCGCGATTGCGAACGCGACTTCGGGAAACTGAATTTAACTTCTATGAATTTCCGAATACTACATGCATCTCGAGCGAAATCAACTGCTATTTCCAACTGAATAGACATCTGACCAGGTCAAATTCACTCAGTCAACTTTTTGTTGTCATAAACGGTATCTGTCATTTTGACTTGGTTACATACACGTCTGAACTTTGATCGGATATCTAAATTTACGAAAATCTGTCCTAACACTTAACCTCCTTATACAAAAATGGAAGGATCCGTGCGACGTCATTAGAAATATTTGCAAAGGGTGCTAATAAAACGATTACGGATTATGAAGTGGCTTTCCATCAATTTGCTTTCTCTTTTCAAATAAAGCACGGTTATTTTCTGTTTGATTATATACCGTCCCTTTGAATCTCATCCACATGACTAATGACAGCCCGAGGTCTTCAGAGTCTGCAGCAATTTCGGACGACGGCCTCGTACTTTTTATCCAACGCGAGCCATTCGTCTTAATTAGAGGCGAATAAGAAGAGCGTGGGTGCTATAATTACGGACGATACGGCACACAGCTATTAAAAAAAGGCGTCCGAAAGCATCCGGTTGATGTTCCACTTTTGGCATTTGCCCGATTGCGATAAATCAAATTTGCCAAAATTTCACGACCATCACCGTCCTGATTTTGTGATCGTTGAACTATATACCGACTTTTTACGCTCGGTATACACGCGAAAATCAATCTGACGGAACGTGGCCGTCGTCGTAGTAATCGTAGCGATAACCCAACATCGGTCGGGATTTTTTTTTCTTCGGCCGTTGCATGATTACTATTATAGGAAGAACTGCATGCATGATCAACGGTTGAGTGAACTCTGTTTTTGCCGGTTTTATGTTAACTAATTAAAGCTCATGAATCATGTTATTATGGCACTTAATTATGCATGTATGCACACTGTTAGTGTAGGAATCGTATGTGCTTGATTACAAATAATTACGTATGTACGGAACGGTTCTTTCGATCGACTTGCAGCTTGCAAGACGCTAACGTCGCCGCCGAAGGAAAATGTTGCCAACAACGCTAGTTTTCTGTTTTCTTGCTCGATCTGATCAAACATCTAGACATTTGTTCAGATATTCAATCTGTCTTCTAGTTAGTACATAACGTTTCCTTTGCTTCTATTAACTCATTACCCAACACAAACATCTCTACCCATTAATGACTATGTTCAAATTAACATCCAAATCCGGGTCATTTATATTTTGCCATTTTTGCGCAAAATCCTTGACTGTCATTTTCACAGAACTTCCTGATTGCAGAATGACTCAAGATTTGGTGGTAATTTCAATTTCCATAACAAAACGTAAGTCACGTTAATAAAAAAAACCGTGACAACTTTCTCTCTTCAAACGGACTGTAAAATTCATTTGTAACTTTGTGACTCGTTTCGGAAATCTCGAGTTATATAGTCGACAGAACGCACAATGTGCGTAGGTTTATTTACAAACAGGCTAATTTGAATGCACGTTACAGAGATGTGGAAAACGATTTGCATAAAAATCCGCTTAAGACAAGAGAAAAAAACAATACCAACCATAAAACGACATTTTTTTTACTTATCTGCCTCGTTATAATTTGCATTTTCATCGCGTTTTAATTAAAATATTCAATTATTCGATTACACTGGCAAGCAGTAAAAATGAGCACGACCAATTTCAACAACCCGAAAAGATTATAGAAGACACATTTTTGTGTAAAATTGTTGCAAACTCCTTAGGGGTTTTACTGGTGGTAATGTAAAAATGATTACTTTCGCCTGCTGCTAATGCTCCATCGAAACAATTATAATGTCATCATTTTCATCAAACATTGTGAATAAACTATACGAAATGGGTTAAAATGGCGGACACACAAACAATACAAACCACACGGTCATTTCCGCATGACATCAATTTTTAATATGTGCAATTACGACGCGCTTTTGATCGACATGTAACGGTCCGTCGCCGAGTAATTCGCTACGACTTCCATGGTTTGACGACCGTAGCTGGAACTGACAAAAATCGCAGTGATATATCTCGGCGGGTTTCGATCTGTCAACTTTCTATACTTTTTGTTTGGAGTTATTAGTAAACTGTTGTCGTTTCCTCAATCTCGAAGCGATATTAACTTTAACACAACCACAGGAAATTAAGATGTTAGAATGTAAACAATTACGACCAAACCACTTAAGTGAATGTGGTATTACATATTACGAGGTTTACTACCGCATTATGTGTGATCTACATTTTTTTCTTTTACTGAAAGCTGCCGCAAAGGATCATTTCATTACGTTACACATTGAATTAAATTGGAGTTTGACTAGTGGGGAAAGCTGGAAGTATCATATGCAGCTATTTATATAAAAAAATCGTAACGAATGAAGAATCGTCATTACCTCATGTGAAAGGTTAAATTATACCAATGCAAGCAATGAATTTTGAGATTCTGAATAATATTGTTATGTAACGTTCCATTATGGATATTTTAAGGTAAAGTTTAATTGGTGTCGACTGGTTTATGAAGGTTGTGTTGCAATATTTCTGGAAAAAATCCTTAAATACTCAAAATGGTAATATATTTACATATCAAAGACAACATTATTCCTGATTCGTTCCTCTAAATGCCACATTATTTTTTCAGCAACAAAAAGCACGTTTCCAATAAATTATTTTTCTGTGAAATTGTACAAGAGCAATTGTATTTCAACAATAGAAAATGGATAAATTAAATTTTTCCAATCGACTTCTCTAAAAGGTTAGCCACCTTTCTGACTGCATTATAAGAATTTCAATTTTATAAGAAAAGCAAAACCGAAAGAAAAAAGTCATGGTGATGGCGTGATAAAATTACTGAAAAAGCGGACATTTTGGTATATTATCGTGACAATTATAAACCCAGCAGATACAAAAAATACATAATGGATGAGTTATTTTAGTAGAAGTATGGCTATTAAGATTATTTTCTTGCTAAGAATTTAATGCACTGGAATTACTATGAACTCAAATCAAAACGATAGCGTAACCATTCCAAACATACTATGAAAATTTCAATTATTTCGACGATAATTCACCAGTATCATTTCACAGATTTTTGACACCTAGTTCAATTAGTCAATAATGCTCTGAAATATTTATCGTTCACCTAAACTTCACAATTTTATCTTGGAAAGCACAAATTAATCAATTTAAGTTAACTTATTGTAATTAAAAAAAAGAACACATAATTTCTCATAAACTGAAAGGTTTTACGGTGATTCTTACAAACTGTATAAAATTAACATTTTCACGGAGCACGTGTATTGCGAATTATAGATATAGCCATCCTTTTATAAATAACCATGAATCAGTGACTCTGAACAGTTATCTATATCGAAAGATTTTAGATTTCATAAAACTGCGTCCGACTTCAATTTCATACATGTAGATTCCATGAAAATTTTATATTTTCGCGCCGCGAATTTTTTTCCATAAAAAATTAAATATGTCAAGATGGCAAACGTGAATTTTCAATTCGGAAATAGTGAAAAGATGTTATTGTACGTAAAAATTCATTATTATATTCGATCAATGAGGACACGGTCACCACACTATTGTGGATTGAGTTGAAAATCTGACAAATTTCTTGTAAATCCGTTTTTCCAATTCTGCGGTCACTTTCTTTTAAATTTCTCAACCAAACAATTTTGTATCGCTTGAAATTGGCAATTCTTTCAGTAAACAACACTTTCCATCAATATTTCAAAAAAATATGCAATTTTTTGGAAATACATTTTTCAGTGAGTACAACTGAGTACAACTGAAGAGTTTAAAATATCTGAAAACACTTTAATAACCGCAATAAATAATAACAAAAGTATTAGGCGATAAAAAAAAGATTACACTTTGAAACAATTAGTCATTCAAACATCAGCAAACATTTTTTACTCTTATCAAAGCCAAACATTCAGTAGCAAAAATTATTNNTTTATCAGTATTTTGTAAACAAAGTATCTGAACGCGATCTCCGAAATGGACACTTTAAAATTGATTTACGCCTGCGATCGATTGTGGTCAATCGATACCTAATAAGTCAGCCCAGTTTTGAAGTTAATGGTCTAAAATCTATCTCTTATCCTTTTTATGAGAGTGAATCACTCATCCATTGCAATTTGTTTATATCGTTTCATTAGTTTCTATTCACTTTAGAAGTTTATTGCTATTTCTGAAATCTAAATTTGGATTCGCATTATGTGCGCCCGCCGCGTGTCGCAAATTCAATACTGTTTTATGGAATCCGAATTTAGACAAAACAGTTGATGACCGCTACATCAAAGGGGGTGCCCTAGTGCCAAAATTTTAAGCAAAATCTGGGTTGTTGCTCGAAGGACGTCGCTCGTGTACGGAACATCCCCCGATCTTCTCGAGGGCTCTTCCCACCCTCTTCTCCATGCATTAATCATTCTCCGCGATCAATGAATTGCAAATCGGAGTCGAGTGCCCATTTGAAACCGGTCGAACCTCTATCCCCGCGACATCACCGAATGCATCAAAACGTCCGACCGAACGCATTCGCTTCCTCGTGCCGGAGGCGGCAGAAAAAACCCGAAGAGAATTCGCTTCCCCATTGTTACGCAACGGAGTTCAGGGGTGGGACAAGAAGTACTCACTTCGTTCTTCAACTGAAAACTCCTGAGACGCACCCTCGGCGGCTTCCTGTTGCCGTCCCAGGAGGTGGTGGTGCTGTTGGCATTGTTGCCACCGCCGGAGTACAGGATACTCTCCCAAGGGGACGGCGGGTTCGGGGTCCTCGGGGGCGGCAGGATGTACAGCATCCTCACTAACAGGACATGATCGCGGTTTCACACAGGGGGTTGGAAAAAAAAAATTGGTTGGACCTAATCCCGGTTACGCACACACTCTCACCGAAGCTGCCCAAAGCAAACTGACAGAACAGCTGCAAGTTCGAGCGCAGCTCTCAATACGGACAACCGCACAATACTAAAAACCCTGGTACCGTTATTGTCCAAGTTAGGAATAAACAGGTCGAAAAAGGTGACAGCATTGTTTTTTAGGCCTTTTTAGGAGAGATATTTCAATAATTCGAGGAAAAATCAATTCGACGCCACCATTCATTCATTTTAATAATGATTAAGCCGGGATCTCTATCTCAAGATTAGATAAGATCTTAATTAAATATAATCCGAGAATGAAAAATGATGTTATAAATTTATTAAGAACGACAGCGATGTTCATCAGTGATGGCCCTCGAAGTAATTTACACAATTCTAAATATAAACCGTGACAAAGGGAGGAATTATTTGGGACTTACGAGGCTTGTCGGCGAATTATTGGTGCTGGGGCTTCTTTGCACCGTAACTAAAGCCATCCCTGGGCGTTATCACAGCACTTACACATGAGTCTTATCTTGTCGAGTCTCTATCGATTCAACAATGTGTTTAGAAAAAAAAAATCACTCCGTTATTTTTGAGAAAATGCGAAAGACAACAAACGTCATGCACAGAGCCATGTTCAATACTTTCGTTTCAACCAATCACAACACTCCTTGAATTATTATTGTAAAAATCAACCAATCATCTTCAGGTTCAGTTGTCATTTTTCAAAAACGTCCAACGCCGCCATCTACACGTAGTCGTGTCAATTGACCACTTGTTTTTAAACGTCAAAGTAATAAAACTCTCCTCTGGTTTTCAAAAAAAATGTCAAAGATATTCACCCCGACGAACCAAATACGACTGACCAACATCGCCGTGGTGCGCATAAAAAAAGCCGGGAAGCGCTTCGAGATTGCTTGTTACCGAAATAAAGTTGTGTCATGGAGAAATCAGGTGTAAGTAGAGCGAACCCCAGTTGCGCAACGTTGAATGTTGCCAATGTTGAAATTGTAGCGAAAAGGATATAGATGAGGTGCTCCAGTCCCATACGGTTTTCGCCAACGTTTCGAAAGGCCAGGTTGCGAAAAAAGAAGATTTGATTAAAGCTTTTGGCAAAGACGATCAAACAGAAATCTGTAAGGAAATACTGATGAAGGGCGAACTTCAAGTCTCCGATAAAGAGCGCCAGAGTCAAATCGATCAATTATTTAAAGACATCGCGACCACCGTGGCTGATAAATGCTTAAATCCAGAACTCAAACGACCCTATCCAGTTACAATTATTGAGAAGGCCATGAAAGATGTACATTACTCAGTCAAACCCAATCAGTCAGCTAAGCAGCAAGCTTTACATGTTATTAAATTGCTTAAAGAACAAATCCCCCTGGAAAGAGCCAAAATGAGAATCAAAGTCACCCTTAAAGGCAAAACAGCAAAAAAAATTAAAGAAAAAGTCGTCAAATATGAGAGTCTTGAAATTGAAAAAGAGGACCGTGATGATGATCAATTAACTTTAATTATCTTAATAGATCCTGGTCATTTTAAAGATGTTGATTCAATAGTACAAGCTGAAATGAAAAATGGCTCATTTCTTGAAGTGTTATCATATAAAGAAACAGCATTAGGCCTTGAATATATGTAAATTCATTTATTAAAAATTCTATGTAATAAACTTTCTTATTGTCATTTTTTTTTAAGTAATACTAAACATAGTTATTGAGTTTTGATTTTTCCATCAGGTTTTGGGATATAGATGGTTTCAGTTCTTTTATCTAACTTGGCAGCCAGACGTGCAACAATAAACAAAAAATCAGCTAATCTGTTGAGATAAACGAGAGCTTCATTGTGTAACTGCCCTTCTTTCACTAAAGGTACAACAACACGTTCGGTTCTACGACAAATAGCTCGTGCCACATGCAAAGACGCGCAAGTAATACCTCCTCCCTAAAACCAAATCGTTACTTATAATCACATAATAAAGATCTGTGTACCGGTATTATATTCTTTTCAGGTGGTGGTAATTCTTTAGCATATTCGCGAATCCACTCTTCGAGCTCTTTAGTGTGTGATTGCGGGATAATTTTTTTCAAGGATTTATTCTTCGAGCGGGAAATTGCCGTATTTAAATCTATAATTATCGTCTGGATTCGTTTGAGTTTGTCAGAGTATTCATGTTCAGATTCCTGAGCGTATTCTCGAGCTAATCCAATGTAACTGAGCAATTCTTCAGTGGCACCGATAGCGTTAAATATTTTCGAATCTTTTGCTAATACTTCGCCCTCTAAAGTCTTGGAAGTTCCTTTATCGCCGTCCTTAGAATAGTATTCATTTGATTTCCTTAAAGAAACAACTCTTGATAGGGAGAATTTTTTGAATAAATCAAATTACGTCTTTTCACAGAAATTTCTAAAGTGGAAAGTCATTTGTGGCTGAAATATAAATAAACGTCTAAAAACCATGGCTGGTGTTTAAATTTCTAAAGGACAACACATCACACTACATACGAAAGTGGGGTTAGGGACAAACCAATTTGTGGCATATTGTGGTAAAGGTGCTGCCAATCTTCGATAACTCAATGGGGCAATTTAAATTGCACAAACAAAAATTGTAAAATCGTAAAACGTTAAAATTCCAACCAAAGTATAAAAACTACCTCACACTGGGCGTTTCGCAAAAGAGTTTAGAAATTTAATTCTTTTGAAAAATTGTCTTAGTACGAAAGTTATCATTGTTTCATAGTAACTATTGGCTGCGCTATTGGTAGCATTGAGTTGTTGTGTCGAAAGTTACACTTATTCGAATTTTACGCCCTTTATTTGGTTTTATTGTCGATGGTTATATAAACAATCTAATTAATAATAGTGTAGCTTTTCTTAATTAATTATAGCTATTTTCGAGGAACATATTTACACATATTTAGGATAAGTTAATAAAATCAGTTAAAAACCTAACCTTACTTCACATACTGGTAGTTATGATACTGTGCTCCTTACTCATTCCACGTCGAATTATTCGAAATTATTGCACAACTAAAAGTAAAACGCCCCCGAAAACATTGTATAAATACCTAAATACGACAGTGTGAAAAATTACCAGATGGTCCTAAAAAATATTACAAGTTCATGGTGAAACAGGTTTAGCTTTGATTCAGCAATAATTTCTGTATAAATAGTTTGTTTTTCAGAGTTTTAAACAACATGTAAATGAAACCGACCCTGAAAGGATCGAACAAATTATAACAAGGTCATATGAAGATGCTGACTGGGTTTTGAAAAAGGTAAGGAGTAACTGCTTTGATAGATTACATAATCACCAATTCTGTTCCAGTATTTGGAGAAAAAGAAATGAATCAGATTCCGTTAGTAACAAGTTCTACAGTCGTATCAGTAGAAAATTTTTGGCGTTGTGTTTTATTGTATCATGACAGACCCAACATAGTTAATCGTAAATTGGCTGCAATTACGCCAGTTCTATTTTGTGAAATAACATTCTGCTGCAGTAGTGTTAAGCACATCCGCGATATATTTACTAGAGAAGCGCTTTTGTATGAGATTAGAAAAATACCAAATCTGAAATCAGTCACTCCTGATCTAATTAAATTGATTGCAAAAAACTATGATGAAAACGTGGTAATAACAGAAAGCACTTGTGATGATTTTAGTGATAGTTCTGAAGGTATTTTTGTGTCATTTCGTATTTTATTGGGACGCAAGAAAAATGTAGAATGTTTTGAAGTTGTTATTTTTGATAAGAAGAATAAAACAGCAACTTTTTTTGCAGTCCAAGAATATGACACTGACATTTTAGCCACACTATTCCCTTACCACATTGAACTAACTCTGGAAGGGAATTTAAGAATCACTCTCAATTCATTTGAAGATGCTGATACTAGCAGTGCTGAATGGCTTTCTGATAAACTGTTTTCAAAATTGATGAAATGGACTGAAAATAAGACAAATCCAGAAAACATAATCACTTCATTGTCATTAGTGGCGGCTGATGAATATTATAATCTTTACAATGATTTGAAGTCAAAGTATAGCAAACAACTAGTAGAAATGTGGCCTGAAAAGGCCAAAACTGACCCCAAGAAATATGTTTTTGAAGATTTGGCAATTGCAACGTATTTGATTTGTTTATGGCGCCAACTTCAAACTGAAGATATAAATTTTGTGGACTGTGGCTGTGGAAATGGTTTATTAGTTTACATTTTGAACCAGGAAGGTTATAGAGGATGTGGGCTTGATATTAGGAGTAGAAAAACGTGGGAATTGTTTCCAGTACAATTGAAAGTTGAAGCTGTTACGCCTTTTTCAATATTCCCAAATGCAACTTGGATTATTGGAAATCATTCTGATGAGCTGACACCATGGATTCCAGTGATCGCCTCAAGAAGTTCTCCCAAAACCAGTTATTTTGTTTTACCATGTTGTTCTTACGATTTTAGTGGACGAAAGTATATTAGAATGGACACCTCCAAAAGCCAGTACAATGATTACTTAAACTATATTAAAAGAATTTCTGCAGTATGTCATTTCAAAACTTCTGTTGATAAATTGAGAATTCCATCAACAAAAAGAATCTGTTTGGTCGGAGTTAGAGAAAGTTGTAATCAAAGCAGATTAGATGAAATTAATTCAGAAGTTACTGAATTCATTGAATTGCGAATGAATTCAGAATTCAGAATAAGGAAATCATCTGAACCAGTCCGAAATTGCACTCAATTGGATCGTAACTTAATTGCCAGGATTGTAAATATTGTTGTGAAGAATTTATTAATTGAACAAAATTTTATCAATAAGCCAGCCAACAGACAACCCTGGAATCAAGGAGGAAAACTCACCCTACAAGAGATAACACAAAAAATTCCAAAGGGCGATTTAAAGTTATTAAAGAACGAATGTGGAGGCCTGCAAACCCTAATGAAAAATCACAGATACATTTTTGAACTTAAAGAAGGGTTTGTATCATTAAGAGCTCCTTTAAGTTTGGTTGAATGTAAAAAATATCAGAACAAGCCATGTTGGTATTGTAAAAACCATCCTGATGGTTGTTTTTTTGATGATGAAACTTGCGCTTACAAACATTAATAAACCACATACTTATACAATAATTGTTTTATTAGCATCTCCAATTTTATTCATGTCTCAATATAAAAAAAAAATGAAGATACTTATATGATACCAATCTTATTTGCAACATCTAAAGCATCATAGTCACGTGCTAGTCTAACATATGCTTTCTTTTTACCATCAGGTCTGATCAAAGTATTAACTTTAGCCACATTAATGTCATACAACTTCTTAACAGCAGCTCTAATGTGGTGCTTGTTTGCTTTAGTATGAACCAAAAATACTAAAGTGTTGTTATCCTCAATTTTCTTCATTGCAGCTTCAGTGGTCAATGGATACTTAATAATATTGTAGGCGTCCATACGAGTCCTGCTTGGTACCGATTTCCTAGGATATTTGGGATTCCTTGGAGGCCTGAACGTTTTAGGGCGATGGAAATGTACTGACGTACGGATTTTCCTTGCATGCGTTCCATTTGGACCTTTAATCACCTACAGAACAAGATTAGTTCAGCTGCTTACTGCAACAACACTAACTCACCTTCTTTTGAACTTTCAAAGCTTTTTGCACAGGTGCAGGTGGTTGTGCTACTTTCTTCCCAACACCCTTTTGCTGTTTAACAGGAATAGTCTTCTTGGGCTTTGTTATGATAGCTTTGGGTGGCACCTTTGCTTTACCAGCCACTTTAGTTGTTGATGGTTTCTTAGCGGCAGCCTTAGCTGCAGGTTTAGCTGTAGCTTTAGTGGAGGCTTTCGCTGTCGCTTTGGCGGCCGGTTTTGCAGTAGACTTAGGTTTGGCTGCTGCCGCTGGGGCTGCTTTTCCACTACCTGACGCTTTGGCAGCGGCGGCTGGTTTAGGTGCGGGGGTTTTAGAAGAGGATTTCTTTTCTACCGGTTTCGCACTGGCAGAGGCCGCTTTGGCAGCTTTAGGAGCAGGAGCAACTTTCGAAGAACTGCTGGCACCAGAAGCGGCGGGTGGAGCTGATGCCGGTTTCTTCTTTTCTTCCTTTTTCCCAGCTAAAACATGGTGGAATTAGAAACGAAGACGACATAACCCCACTTTTCCCTAATTGTAAATAGGATCAGTTTTGTGTATTGTTTTTGTTTCATGGGGGTTCAAAGAGATTCCCACACATTAAATCATCATGTTACTAGTAGATTTTTTATGATTCAAGAGCAGATTATGGTGAATTTGCACCATATTGAAAATGACCGCGTGGTTCTGGCCTAAAATAATTTTTTGAACTGAAGTCTATTACTGGTATTAAAATTGACGCAGATTATTAAAAGCAGAGTTTATGTGATCGATTTGTATTTGAAACAACCAAAATTCGTTAACTTACCGGACTTATCCGCTGATTTTGGTTTTGTCGGAGCCATTTTTATCACGGACACAACAGTAAAGGAAGTGGTTAGAGTTATGGTCGACGGAAGTGACAAATGCGCAATGTCGATGAAAATATTAAAATGGCGGGAATATTTTTATTTTTAATAAATATAAAATTTTGAGTACTCGGAATGTTTGCTTTGACTTGAAGACCCTATGTCAATACAGTGACTACATTGAACACTGATAGCTAAATTGTGGGACATCAACTTGAGATTACATCTTTTGCATTGTACTTCTGGAAATTTTTCTTCAAAACTTGTATATAATTTTTCAAAATATGTTTTCGTATGAGGCATAATACCATCAGTAGTATTGCTATGATTTTGAAAATATTCTAGCAGTTCTATATTGCACTTTAATTGTTCTATATCTTTAGGATCGTAGGAAAACAAAGGTTCACTACATTTACCACAAACGAAAGAACTGGAATTTAAAATTAGTATCAAATATAAGAAGGCAAACTGCAAAGTAAATGTATCCATTTTTTTAAGAATCCTACCGAAGATTTTGTTCATTTTTGTAATGGATTGTCAAAAAAGAAAACTGTCAATCAAAAATTGTAATTAACCCAACACCAACATACGCGCGAAATTTAAATCTGTTAATATTGACATTTTCGAAATTCTTAACTTCAGTTTGCTCATAATATATTTTTCGTATTGCATTTAATTGTTCACCAGTGTTTTGATTACATTTCACTTCCGAGATTTCAGTATTTTAGTGTTTATTTTAATGTTTAATAAAGATAGTACGTGTATACGCTACCCATTTCTGAGTGTATCCCTGGATACATATTAGGGATGAAAATCCAGAGAAATAAAATTTGGAAAAATTACTAGAAAATTTACAGAA
>QDEB01109422.1:0-14262 GCA_004193795.1 Asbolus verrucosus | reverse complement strand
AGATGATCGGTTAAGTGCAATAAAAAAAAAGAACAGATGTGGATAATTAAATGTTAATTATCCACATCTGTTCTTTCTTGTAAATAAATGTGAAAATGTTTGTAAAGAAATATGAAAATACCCAGGGACGTGTACTTTTGGTTCCCGAAATGTTAAAATGCAAGGGGCAGATTAGAAATCTGTACTAGGGTTGTAGCAGTTAAAAAATCCGCTAATCCCTAGTCCGCTAGATGGCAGCATGTGGGCCTCAAGTCACATTTTAAAATTCTGAAAGCTAATAACTCAGGCGCTAAATAACTGATTTTGATTTTTTTCTTTTGAGTTTGTCGCAAACATCGAATGATGCATGGCACTTTTTTTAAAATTTTGGAAGCTAATAACTCAGGCGCTAAGTAACCGATTTTGATTTTCTTTCTTTTGTTTGCCTCCATTCGATGTTTGTGATAAACTGACAAAATTTCATTGTGTTATTTTAATTAATACTGAAAGGGGGCTGAGTGCCCCCCACAACCTTTTGAGCTATATTGCCCATTAACAAACTTAGATCTACGAATCTGACAAAGAATCTGTACACAAAATTTGAACTCGATAGGTCAAAGCGTTCTTAAGTTATTGACGTGGCATGAAATGACATGAAATGAGGGGCAGCGAGCGAGCGACATGGACAAGATCAATAGCGCTTCTTGCTAATGCTCGTACGCTAAAAAGTCCACAACAGGGATCTATGCTGAGTTCAGATGATTTTAAGAATCCGGATCTGTCTGCATCCAATTCGTATAACTGAAACAAAAATTTTCGAAAAAAAAATCGTAGTTAGATCCATCTGCATTTGGATGACGATCCGTGTTCGTTTTGAATTTTTCTTAAATGTCTTTATGAAAAATTAGGTCATTTTTAATGAAATAAAATAAAATAAAAATGATATGTTGTATTTATAATATTTAGGTGTCATTTACCCTATAGAAGCAAATGTTTTTTCGGTTGCCTATATGAAAATGAAATTGTTTTTTCGTGCATTATCACACTTTTAAATCTAGATCCGGATTTATTAGTATATATTACAAATACGGATTGCGATGAATAATCCAGGTCCGGATTAGGCATTCAGACATAAATCCAAATCATTCCTGCATCCAGATCCAATCGGATTACCGATTCAAACACCACTGATCTTATCTTTAGAAAAGGTACGATATATGATAATAATTTATTGTTTTTTTTTTCGGTATAATAAAATTTTTATATACCAAACTATTATTTATTTGATGATAGTTGCAGTTATTTTCTGTGTTGTGATTGGTACATAGTCTCGTCGGTAACATTGAAATTTACAGACATCAGTGTTACCGACATACGTGTAAGCCAATACAACGGAAGTGTTTATGAAAAAATTAGGTAAGTCCTTAATAATCTTATTTAGTAAGATTAACTTACTTCATGATGAACGTTTGTGTGTATGTGTGTGTATGTGTATGCGAAAATTTTCAATGATTTTAGCGACCTTTTCTTTTTAGGTTAAATAATTACCGGTTTTTTTCAACGAAGAAAATGGGAAGTCATCAAGAAGTCAGTGCTTCTAGTTCAACCTCAGCAGCAGCTGCAGAATCGAAACCGGAACCTCAACCCTGGAAGGTGCTTATTAAACAACTTTCCTCGAACCCACATGAGAAGCTCTCAATACTTGAAAAAAATTATAGTTTCATGTACAACGCTTTTATTGACTCTTCAAAGAAGTTCCAAGACCTTAAATCAACTATGACAAAAAATCTCCAAGACAAGAGCTCCCAGGTGAATGCTGATTTGTATATGGAACATCAACAACCTGACAAGAATATTTTTCAACAGCTGGGGTTGAAGAAGCAGAAATTACAAGGTTCTCAGGGAAAAATGCAATCCCAAGTCAACACTGAACATGAGATGAATTCCGGGGAAATGGATTTGCTGAAAAATAATCTGAGCAGAAATGAGAAACTCGTATCTGATCTGGAACAAGAACATAGCGCTTGGAGGAAGAAATTTCAAGAAAAGGTTTCCTCGATCACCAGTCTTGCAGAAATACAGGGAAATAATAAGTTTATAATGGAAGCCCTTGAGAAAAAGCATCATCAACTGAAAAATATGAGCAGCCAGATGCAAGATGTTATCTTGCATTTCATGTCAGTAACTGCCCCTGATGATGATACACCAAAAACCACGAAGGAGGAGGAAGTGGAAATTATGCGTATGAAATTGAAGAAAATCTTAGATGAACTGCTTGTGGTTACCGATAAGTAGCCAATTTTCAGATGAATAAAAAAAAAGTTTCTCCCCATCAGCATTTAAGTAACTGAAAATCGATGATTTAATATAAACAACTTGTATTGAATTTTTTTCCAGGCGAAAATGTTGATGGAAAAACTTTCCAATATGGTATTTTGTTCTTATTCACATTTTTTACTGTGTAAATTATCTTAGTTACCTTTAGTTACCTTAGTGTAGAAATAGTGTAGTTTTCAACACAGATTTTCATGGCACTTTTAAAAATTTTAATGGAAGCATTTGTAAAACTGATAATAGATATCAGCCATCTGCATAGCATTCTTGTAGAAATCATCTTACATCTTCTCTTGCAATATATAATATTATTTGTTTTTTATGTATCCTCGTTTTATAATAAACTTCTGGTTCTGTAGCAAAATTTTTTTAACATTTTATTAGCAGTTTGGTAACAATGTTTTTCAAGTGCCGGTATATTTGTTTTAAAACTCTAGGCTAATAGAAAAAAACATTTAAACTTCTAAAATTATATATATTAGATATTAATAGCGCAAAAATTACAACAAATTTTTCATTGCATGAGGCTAATGTTTTTTCTACACTTGTCTCGCACTAAATTTTGAGAGTTGGAATATCAACAAAATAAAGGTCACTCAATACACAAAATAATTTTTAAATTCGCTGATCATATCTAATAAATGACGCCAAAACTAGAATGTATACAGTGTGGTAACTATTTATGGAATAAATTCAGTAATTTCAAAACGAATGATATTTGTATAAAACGCTAAAACAGGTAAACTTTTATTTAAAATTCCTCTGTTTTTAAGTTGCTATACCTATATGTGACGTCATATGCCTTTTTTTAAATAAAATGCTTAGTTCTTAGTTGCTTCTAAGATAGTACCTTTAAAGACCTTTTTAATGAACCCCTATTTTCAACAGTTATTGAGATTTTTACATTTAAATTGAAGTACATTTTAATACGTTTGGATACAGTCCCTTGTGTTGTATGATAACATTAGAATTAGACGAACAGTAGTCGAATTTTGGTTTGAATAAGGAACAGTCAGCAACTTTTGACATTTTTGTAATTGTGTGCACCATTTTATTCGAGCGTAAAAATGTAAAAATCTCAAGAATTGCTAAAAATTAGGGTAACAAGTATGGGTTCATTAAAAAGGTCTATCTTAAAAGCAACTAAAAGCTAAGCATTCTATTCAAAAAAAGGCATATGACGTCACAGCTCAAAAGGGGATAACATCGCATATAGGTGTAGCAACTTAAAAACAGCGGAATTTTAAATAAAAGTTTATTTGTTTTACAGTTTTATACAAACATCATTCGTTTTGAAATTACTGAATTTACTCCATAAGTAGTTTCCATACTGTATAAGTAAAATCTCCGGCCAAAAGATAAATATTAGTGAAGTCATCCAAATAATCAGTAAATTAATAACTTGTAGACAAACGAAACTGATTGTTAATGAATTGCAACTTTGACTTGTTTGATCGATTTCGGTAAAATATAGCACATTCAGAATTACAAAGGCACTCATCCTTATGTAGTATGAGCGTGAAAGTAAGGTCAAAGATTTAAAATTATTAATAATGGATTTCAAAATAATATAAATTTTAACATTCGGTCGTTATTACGATCGCAATAGATGATCATTTTCGTTGAGTTCAGATCATTTTGAGGATCCGGATCAATACTGAAATAAATGTATCTGGATCCAGATCCGCAATCGACTCTCGATTTCTTGAAAAATTTGATGAAAACTTGACCTCATTTGTATTGAAATAAAATGGAATTAAAATTATATGTTGAATTTATGATATATCTTATACAAGCAAATATGTTTTTGGATGCGTATGTGAAAATGAAATTGTTTCTGCGCATATCATAGTTTCGGATCTAGATTCGAATTCATTTAGTATAACAAATACGGATAGGAATTCTTAATCCAGGTGTGGATTATGGATTTTGTATAGATCCGGATCTGTTTTAGTACAAAATTTTTTATAGATGGAGCTTTACTTGTAGTTATTTTCTATATTTAGGGTTGGTAGTCTTTTTGGTAACATCAAATTTTGCCACCGATTTCCATATTTATCCTAGCTATTATAACAGCAGTTTTTGTAAAAAAATCTTGTAAGTCCTTGATAATCTTGTTTAATAATATTAATTTGCGTCATAGTGGATGTCTGTGTATATGTGTGTGTGAATTTTTTCAGGGATTATAGCAATCGTTTTTTTTAGGTTAATTAACGGTTTTTGAAGAGAAGAAAATGGAAGCCGAGAAACAATCTACTGCTTTAACTTCAGCATCAGCAGCAACTAAAAAATCCAAATTCCAACCGCAACCCTGGAGCAAGTTTGTTAAAGAACTTACCTCGAAATCCAACGAGGAGAAGCTCTTATTATTTGAAAAAAATTACCGTCACATGTACGACGTTTACTCCAGCACTTTGAAAGAAATAGAAGACATGAAGGCGGCAAGTATTAAAAAGGTCCAAGACAAAAGCACCCAAATGAAGACCACGGCGACCGATGATCTGTACTTTAAACTCCAGAGTGCAAAGCAGGATCTTGCGCAAGTGTTTCAACAGCTGGAGTTGAGGAAAAAGGTGTTGCAAGCTAGTAAAGAACAAGTGCAATCCCGGATAAAAGCAATAGAGTTGCAAACCAAGAAAATGGATTTGATGAAAGCTAAAGCAATTGGAAACGAGAAACGCGTGTCTGAGCTACAACGAGAAATTGACATTTGGAAAAATAAATGTGAAATAAAGCTTACCGCAGTCACCAAGCATACGGCAATACAGAGAAGACAGCATAAGCTAACAATGCAAATTGTAGAGCTGAATCTTAAAAGATTAAAAAGTAGGAGCAATCAAATGGAGGGTATTATCTTAAAAGTCTTGTCATTAACTGCACCCGATGATGAGGCTAACAAACCAAAAAGATCAAAAACCAAGAAAGAGAAAGAAACAGAAATTCTTCGTAGGCAGTTAACGAGAATGTTGAATGAACTATCTAAGCTTAATCCACCGACAGCCACTTCCTTGTCAAAGGAGTAAATTGTTCAAAAGTTTCCCAACATCGACATTTAGGTAACTGAAAATTGATAATTGATAACCTATCCTGAATCTTCTTTTTCCAGGCGAAAACGTTGATGGAGACAACATTTTCAACGTGATATTTTCGTCGTATTTAGTTTGTCCTTATTTTCATTTTTTAGTTTTTAAGTTACCTCAGTTAATTTTGATTACCTTAGTCTAGGACAGTGTTTTCAACACTGATTTTTCTGTTCATTTTTTAAAATTTTATTGAAAAAAAATCTGTAACTGAGAATAAATATCAATTATCCATACAGCATTCATGTTTGGACCTTTTGTTACAATGCGTTACCTATTTTTTATATTTTTTGATTTATCCTCGTTTTGTAATAAACGTTTCGTTCTGTAGTAGAACTTTTTATTGAACATTTATTTAACAGTTTAAAATAAAATGTTTTCCAAAACCATCATTATGTATTTTCAAAATTTTGGTTTAACTGACCAGAACACTTTGCTTTGATAATTTACATTTTTTTTTTTTTTTTTTTTTTTTTTTTTTTTTGTTAATGGGGGAAAACATTCAAATTTTTCAAGGCATGTGTATAATAATTTTTATCAAACTTAGTAAATTTAATATCAAAATTATAACAACTCTTTATCATGTAAAAGTGGCTCCACGGCTTCAGCCACAGTGAATTGTATAATTTTGGTAACAATGTCCATAGACCCATAAATAGCGCCTTGACTTGCATATCTTGAAAGTTAAGACTGAAGGTCAAAAATCACACAACCATTGAATCATTTGGACAATTTTGGTCAAATTTGGATTATGGATTCTGGAATACAAAGGCTTTATTTCCAGTATGATATGAAATGTAAAGTTAAGAACCATATAAACCACATAACTTTTAATCATATATCATATAATTATTTCACTCCTGGTATCGATTTGGATTAAATTCGGTCTATCTAGTTTAAAGATCTATTGATTTTAAAAGTCTATCGTTTCAAATGCACATCGATTTTCAAAATATTTTTGTGAATCAGTGCAATAATATCGGGGGTAATATCAATGAAAATGAATTTAACCTGTTAGCCGCCAATGGCCTATTTTTTGGACGCAGATTTAACATTTTTTTGCAAAAATTTGTCAATATTTGAATGGAACCAATTAGTATTTTTGTTAAGTATGAACTTAGTACTTTGTGAAAATACTAATAGGTATTGCTATGGGCCCTCCATTTACTGGAGATTGTAGTAAATCTCAAACGTCCGTGTGCAAGGTCTTCAAAGTGTCTACCAAGAAATTGTAAAAACTCTCAAGTGTGAAAAAGTGTAATACGACGTTGTTCTATAAACTCTGTTTTATGTGCTCACCAGACGCCAAAACAGGTAAGTGTTTTATGAATTTGAGCTTTATGACCCATTTTTGGGATACTGGCGTATTGTGATATAATTTCTGACCTAAGTCGTACTTTTTGGAAATGAACGTAAAAAAGTTCCTAACAGCGAATAACATCGCTGCTCTTTTTGAAGATGAAAAATTGTTTTGCTGATCTTGAATAAAATGATACTAATGACGTCAACTGTTAACAGGACAAAGCAATGTCCTCTTATGGAGTGTAAGGAAATGGAGAAAAAGAATGAAAGAGGCTATTTTGAGAAACGGTTTGATAAAGATAGCGCAGTTATCATGGTAAGTTGGAATGACAACAGACCGGTAGCTATGGCTTCAAATTACAGTGACATCTTACAACTAGTCTACAACAAAAAAAAATTCAGGAATAGATTAAAAGAAAGTAACAATACCAATACCTCCTTTATTTGTTGAATATAATAGCCACATGGGCGGAGTCGACCTGTTAGATGATAACCAAATATCACTGTACAGAACAAGAGCATTATTTACCCAATTTTTGGATATATCAATAGTAAACACTTGGAGACTACCAAGTAACTAATCAAGTCGTAAAAGACCTGGGCCTCAAAAATCGAGAGTTTTTGGAGTACGAGTAAGCGTAAAAACACGATTTGATAAAACTGACCGCATAATAATGCTGATAAAAATCCAAAGAAGATGGTTTGTGGCAAGAAGACAACGAGAAAATGCAGTCCCATTGCATGATAAGTGTTTTGCGGAGTTTCATACGCCGTAATTTTAAATTTTCGTTGGCAAATTTGTAATTTCTAATGTTTTCTTGCTTTTTTGAATAAAACTTTTATTTATTTTTTTCTCATATTCCGTCAATGTTTTTGTCTGTAATTGGCCAACATAAATGGTCCCCTAGAGTTGGTTTTTCATTTGTCTCTATTTTTGAATTAGGGCGGGTAATTAGTTCATTCACTGTCCACAGTAGGGACAGTATGTATATGCCATTCGCTATGAAAATGTTGTGACTTTAAAACGTGTGTCAGAAAATTTGTCAGCCAAATTAACAGAAATAGAGAAATGAAAAGGAATAACGCTTTCATTTTAATTCCTCAAATAAATGGAAACAATATTAGTACTTTACATTTTATTGTATTATTGTGCAAACGTCAAATTTTTTTCACGATTTGAGGTTGGTATGTTGATTTAACTTTGGCTTCCTTCATTGGATATTGTCGAACAGTCTTTTGTCTTTGTAGGGGGAGGTAAAATATAATATCACTTATAATGGGATTAAAAAATTGGATTTATTTAAATAAATATTTCTAAACAATATTCAGTTTTGTAAACAATGTAAATGCTATTAATTTTGCTTTTCAATAAATAATTTTCACCAATAATAATAGGACAATAACTAGAGATGTTAATGTTGTATGGTTGCCACTCTGTTTAGTGAAGCTAAAAGTTGCCGGCTGTACCTAGAGACGCCATACCGGAATTAGTGAAGAATATTGTAAGTAAATTATTGATAATCTTGTTTAATAATAAATAATTTATGTCTTGGTCAACTCATGTATGTGGTTGCATTAAAATTTTTGATGATTACAGCGATTTTCTTGCTTTTTCCTTGCAGGTTAAATTATAAACAGTTTTTTAACGAACAAAATGGAGGACGAGCGTCAGTCCACTTCTGGCTCAGAATTAGCAGCAGCTGAGGAATCTGAACAGGAGCTGCAATCCTGGAGCGAGATTTTGGAAGAACTTGCATCGACCCCGATCAACGAAAAGTTCGCACTTTTGGAAAAAAAGTATCGTACCATGTACGACACTTATAACATCACTTCAGCGCAAATAAAAGATATTAAAATTGCTACCATTCAAGTTCTGGAGGAGGAGAATACAAAATTGAACACCCAACTGACCGAAGTCAACAACGAACTCCAGAAGCGCCAGCAGGAGATTGCCAATATTTCTCATAATATTGAAATGGAGAGGGAAATGTCACGGGGAGTTGCGGAAAGGGTGCGGTTCCAAATTAAAGGCGAAATGGAGATGCATGCCAAGGAAAAAGCTTTGTTGAAATCTCACATGGGGGGTAAAGAGGCTGGGAACACCGACTCTGTTGGTATTTTTAGGCGTCTAAAAGAAGATGCTGACTCTGGCAAAAGTAAAAATGATTCGGATATATCACACAAAAAGAAACAGCTTACTGAACTGCGACGAGAAGTTATGTCCTGGAAAGGAAAATTTGAGGAGAATATGTCCCTGATAGACGAATTGATGGAGGTACAAAAGAACGTGGAAGCCATGATGCCATTTATATACATGAAGCATGAGAAGCTAAAACATTTGAGTTGCCAGACACAATGTGGTATTATAAACTTATTGACTATGTCTGCATCTGATGGAGACGCTAGCAATATGCCGTATGGACCAAAGACTGAGAAAAGGCAGAAACTTGAGGATCTACGTGACAAGTTAAAACAACTGTTGGATCAACTACTTGACCTTGATGTTTAACCGAAAACCAGTTCTTCGTTCCGATAAAGAAACCAGTCAAAAAATAGGTAATTAAAAATCGATAATTAGAATTTAAATATTAAACTATATTTAATTTTTTTTTACAGGAGAGTATATCAATGGATGGAACAACAAACTTCAGTCTTTTTATTTTTGCCATATTTAGTATGTTGTACATGTTGTACACTGTTTTCAACAGTGATTTTCCTATCACTTCTTTAAATTTAGTTAAAAAAAAAATGCATAACTGATAATAAATGTCAAATATCCAAATATTCATGTGAAGGATACCTTTTCTTGATATGCGTTTTTTGTATTTCTTTGTTTTTTTTTTTTTTTTGTGTGTATTGTATGTCACTCCTAACGCAGTTCTCGTTCTAAATTTTGTGTACGTTAGTGTAGGACATTGGTATTTTGATGTCAGGCATTCGTGAATGGATCTGTGTCTTCTCTTGTAATGCATTATATATTAGTTATACTTTTTCTTGTACGTTCTCGTTTTCTAATAAAATTTTCGTTCTATACCAAAACATTTTATTTCATATTGGTCAACATTTTGATAAAAATGTTTTTCAAAAGCATCATCATATGCTTTTTTCAAAATTCTGGTTTAATTCATAAAATTATTTTAAAGGTAATACAAGATAATTTATTTTTGAAATTTTTTTTCTTGGCAAATATTGATGAAGGAAGGATACAACTTCAGCCCTGTCAAGGCAGAATTTTCCCCATATTAATTTTGTTTTTATTCTCAGTTTGTTTAATTATTAAGTTACACAAGTGGTAACTTATGTGGCCAGATTCACCGCCTTGGAGTATAATAAAAAAATCATATCTACCTTATAATAGTACACTAAATCAGGTGCAGGTTCTGCATTCATTTAACCCAACATCACCCAGGTGGGGTCCGTCATACCACCCGTATACAAAATTACGTTGTAACTTTTTTGGTTTACATCACGCATCTTTTTCTGGCTGCCTATAGCTTTCTAAAAATATTTATGAAGAAGATTCTTAGCCGCTTTTAGTCTCGAGTTAACGAGTCGAGTGACAACGGGGTAAAGTGCGTCAGGGTCTGAGAGACCCCACCTGGGTTATAAAGTTATTTGGTTTTTACATTTGCAATAAAGTGTTACGTTGTAAAACTGCAAGTTTACATAGGAAGGTGAGTGGTTATTTTGATATAAATTAGAGCAAACTTTTTACAGCAATGTAGTTTAATTCACAGCATGTCTTATTTCGAAAAAGAACAAGCAAGGCTTATGGCGCTTTGGGAGGAAAGCAAAGATGACGAGGGGGAATTTGTAGATTCTGATGATAATGACGAAATAGACCATGTAAGTGTTCACAGTTGTCATTCTGACAATGAAATTGGAGAATATGATGTTGAAAATGCCGAAGAAGTTCCTGAACAAGAATTAAGTGACCATAAAGGTGGATATTATCTGGGTAAAAACTCTATTACAAAATGGAGTAAGCACCATAGCAATAACAGAGTACGAGCTAGGGCAGAAAACATAATTTCAAACTTACCAGGATCCAAACCTTATGCTAGGGATGCGAAAACTCCGCTGGATTCTGTTTTTTGATCCAACAATTCTTGATGGCATTATAGATTGCACAAACATTATGATAGCCAAATAAACTGTACACTATAAAGATAGAGTATTGTGGCAATACTAATGTAACTGAAATAAAAGCTTTGTTTGGTATCTTGTACCTTGCCTATCTATACAGAAATAGCCATCGCCATCTAAAGGAACTCTGGAGGACAAATAGAACGGGCATTGATATATTTCGTACAGTAATGGTTTTCAATAGGTTCACATTTTTTTACTTCGGTGTTTATGCTTTGACAATGTCAACAACAGAAAAGAAAGCTTGAAACTAGATAAACTCGCACCTATCAGGGATGTGTTTGAGAAATTTATTTCAAATAACCAACAAGCATATACACCAGGCCAATATTTAACTATCGATGAAAAATTGGAGGCTTTCCGAGGTTACTGCTCTTTCCGGCACTACATTCCCAACAAGCCTGCCAAGAATGGGATAAGAATCCAGGCAACGGTAGATTCTCGCACATTTTATGTGCTTAATATGGAAGTTTATGCAGGAACTCTGCCAGACGGGGTTTATCAATTAAGCAACAAACCGATTTCTGGTAGTAATCGAAATATCACATTTGATAACTATGAACTTGTAAATATTTTACGTGAAAAGCATAATTTAACGTCGGTAGAAACCCTTAGAAAAAACAAGGGAAAGATATCATTAGCGCTGTGAGAATCAAAGAATACACAACCTAAGAGTTCAATGTTTGCATTCCAAAAACACAATACAATAGCATCATATGTGCCAAAGAAGGGTAGAAATGTCATTTTGCTCTCCTCTCTTCATCATGATGATGCAATAGATGAATCTATGAGGGATAAAAAACTACCAGAAATTATAAGCTTTTATAATTTTACCAAGGGCGGCGTAGATGTCGTCGATGAATTATCAGGAAGTTACAGTATAGCTTGCAGAAGATAGCCATCGAGAATATTTATCTCTCTAATGGATATAGCAGGAACCAATAGTCAGGTCATTTATAGAGCCAACACCAACAACAATTCCAAAAAGCGTCATATCTTTTTGGAAGAGCTGGGTCTAGCTTTGATGGAACCAACTCAGCAACAAAGGAAAAATAACCCTCGACTTACAAAAGAACTTCGATTCAAATTGCCAGTGTGTCAGGGGAAACAAACCCTCCTCCACGTAAAACACAAAAAACAGGGCGTGGTAGATGTCAAGAGTGTCCCCAGAACAAAGACAGAAAGTCGAGGTATTCCTGTGAGCAGTGGGGAACATTTCTGTGTTTGGAACATTTTGCATTTTTTTTATGTGAAAATTGCAGCCAATTACCTGACGACTACTTTTATTACGTTTCTTTTATCTGCCACACCAGTTAAAGACTGTTAAGACTGAACATTTTTTTACTGTTTCCAAAATATTTTTTTGATTTTTAAGAATTATTTTTTTGTTTGTGAATTTTTTGTAAACGCGTGTTTTTCAAGAATAAGAATTCGATAGTTTTTGATTTGTAACAATCAGACAATGAAGTTTGAATGTTTTTTTTGTAAGTTATAAGTATTAATATGACATTTTGAAGAAAAATAACAAGAAACATAAAAAACTATATTTTTTCATAATTTTAAAATAAGGGTCTACCAGACCCCACCTGGGCCAAACAGTTAAATATTTTGAAAATGGTTATCGGAAATCCTTGAGATTTGGTATAGAGTTAGGGGTAGTTTGTAATTTTTCCCACTTGCTTCTAAGATAATAAGGATAACTTGTTTTTTTAAATACCACTATAAGTCAAATTTAATCTTTTAGAAAAGAGTATTTTCTTTTGAATTGAGTAGCACATGCATATTTTATTTTCCATCGAAACTTAAAAAAAATATTAAACAAGCTCAATTAAAAAAAATAAAACTTAATTACCTTTGAAATTTGTTGCCATTAGTCTGTCAAAGTTGTATTATCCATTTTAAGCAATCAGTTATTTTAAAAAAATGACACGTTTAAGTGAAACTGAGTGAAATTCAGCTTAAACAAAAAATTAATGTTTGGTGTGGTATTTTTAGTCACCATATTATCGGTCCCTTCGTTGATTTGACATTGGAAAAAATATCTACAACTTTTGCAATAATAGGTTGTTTCCAGACTTTGACAAATATTCCCAAACTAGGAAAATCAGACTATCCCAGCTGAAACCATATGATTAACAAGACAGAGCACCACCTCATTTTGGGCGTCAAGTCCGCCAATATTTAGATGGAACATTTCCCTCAAATGGATAGGGCGGAGGGGAACAATTGAATGACCAAATAAGTCATTCGATTTGACTTCGCTTGATTTTTTTTTGTGGGATCATATAGAAAATCGAGTTTGTCAACAAGCCACTCAACATCGAAGAATTAGAAGAATGTAAAGAATTGAAATTGCGAATATTGATCCTAATATTTTAATTGATTCGTTACAAAACTTTGTCCAACGTATTCATTACTGCCAAGAAGTTAATAGAGAGCACTTTAAACATTTGTTGTCAAATAAAAAATTCTCCATTTCGTATTTAACGTTTTGTTTTGTTATTAGAATTTCTGGTTAACTTTCATTTAAGCGTCCCAATTTTACAAGAACTTAACATGAGTTGAGAGTAGCACAAAGGTTATATTAATGTCAAACATTTTCAATGCCAACAATTTTTTTTAATTTTCTTGAAGTTGAATTTGTTTAAGAAACTTTTTTTCGACATCTGATAAAAGATGAGATATACACATGGTATATTACCGAATTCAGAAAAAAGAGCTCTTTTGAAAAACGCTACCTTAGTGATATGAGACAAATATTTCAAGGTCACAACGCTTTCACGAATCAACGGTCTATAATTTCTTTTTACATTTTTCTTATATATAATGTCTCAGAATATCAGACTCATGAAGTCAAAATATAACGATTTAATCAAAATTATCCATGTACCAAGTTGCGTGAGAAGACTTTAAAGTTATAAAAAAAAAGTTCTTCAATAATTCCACAACGACGTAGATGATTTGAATAACACTTAGTACAAGTGTGACACTATTATAACGTTATTTATGCAAGTTGTTCAAAGTAACCACTTAGAGATTTACATCTCTACATAAATTTGGAAAATATTTCCAATCGACGTACTCCTTGCTATAAACTGTTTCAAAGAATTGAGAGATACCTTCGCGAAAACGGTTGCGTTACATCGCAATATTTAGTTGAAGCATGATGGTGCATCTCCACATTTTACACGTCCTGTAAGAAGCAAACATTTTCCAGAAAATGGATAGGAAAAGGAGCCAAGTTGGTTGCCAAGTTCACCTGATTTGAATCCCTGCCACTTCTTCTTGTGGGGAGTTTTGGCAGGTAAAGTTTATTCGGTATTCGGTTAGAATAAACACGGAGCAACAACTTTGAAACTATATAACTATACCTACCTACATACATACATATATATATACACATATATATATATATATATAT
>QDEB01109412.1:0-12169 GCA_004193795.1 Asbolus verrucosus | reverse complement strand
TTGTCCAAAATTCCCGAAATTTGAATTAGAATTCTAAATGGTAATCATTGAGAATTATTATAATAACTTAGGTATATAGCAACCAGTTAATACAAAAACAGATTAAGAAAATTAAAATAAAATCGTTTTAGCAGAATATAACAATAACATTGGACAGTCAACCTATCTGGACGTAGTAACAGAATTTAAATCGTCCGTAAAGAAGGTCACAAAGTATCAGAAACAATAATGGCCGGAAAGAGTGATGTTAACGACCTCAAAATGAAAGTTTTGGCTGTTAAGAACGTGAATTAGGGGACTGTATAAAGGACGAAAAAATCCATAAAATATGAAGTAAAAAATTGGAGAAATCAAGGAACAAGAAACGTATTGTGTTAAAAATAACTGCAAAAACGGACGAATAGTTAGAATAGTAAAAACTATTTTATAAAAGTAAGAAGAAAATAAAATAATGGAGTGAAAAAAATTTGGATTTTGATTTTTACAACTGATGTAGTTTTCACGGAAAACAACAAATAAATGACGAACCTACCGCGAACTCCTGCAGATGATCGGTATAATTTTGATATTCCTCCAAAAGACAGTTAATTTTCTCTTCATATATCTTCCTAGTTCCACTAGGCCATGAAGTTTCAAATCCTTCTTGTTTATTAGTCTGAGACAGAAGACCATGTATGAATTCGTGACCGATGACACTACCAATCGCACCATAATTTATATACTGAGGGCGTTGGAAGTCATACATTATGCCCTCCAAAAAAGGAGCAAACAGAGCTGGAATTGAAATTAGTATAATTATTATTCTGATTTAAGTTTCGAGTATACCTAAAGTTTTGACTTTGTGCAAATACAAAGCATTAGAATCCAAAATCGGCGACGTTTCCAGATCTTCTTTCAGAACATCACTTAGATTCCTGTTGATGACCCTAAAGTATTTATCCATTCTTCTAACACTAAGTTTTTGGCTCATTTGAATCACATTATCCGTCTCCAGGTCGAACTGAAACTCCGTTTATTTAGTCAACGATTTTAAAAACCGTCATTCTTACATTCTCCATGCCCACGATTGCATCGAAATTTTTATGGTAGACGCTATCAGAAGCCCCGACCATCCACTTGATTTCGTTTAGTTTGATTTCGGCCGCTTTCTTCGATTTATCGTCAAGCCAGTCATTCTTGCTAATTCTGTCAATCAACTCGTTTCTGATTTTCTCAATCATTTCTTTAATGTCAGACCTGGTTTCCGGCTGCACGTACTTCCGCACATACGCCACTTCGGATACTGCAGGAAAACTTATTGAGGCGATTGATGGAGAAAACCACAACAATTCTGCAACTCACTAGAATTTCGCGTTGCTCAAACAGAACGCCTTTCTGTTGTTGACGTCCAAAGCTGGATTCAGACTGACCAAGAACGAGTTGTAATGAGTCCGTTGCTCTTCGTTTAAATAATTGCTGTAACTTTCCACCATTTTCCAAAACACGTAATTGGCTTGAACCCTGAAATTAACCATAAATCAATCGTTCGCTTAAACCGTAAAAATCGCGTACGTTTCCGGGGTCGCCGACAAGAGTTGCAGCAAATTGTGCAGATATCTCGTGGCTCTGAAGATGACCCAAGTGTTGTTGGTGAACGGGAGCGAAGTGGCCGTGATGTTGTTCAAAAACTTCACCCAAGGGATCGTCGGGAATTCACTTTGCAAGCTCTCGATTTGGATGAGAACGTTTTGGCCAAAATCGTTTTCGTCTTTCCTGAACTGCAACGGAATCGTTACATTCCCTCGATTTCTGCCTGAACTTACCGCTCTTATTTGGTCCTCGAACTGGAGCACCCGAATGAATTCTTCCTTGGCCAATTGGTAGTTGTACGCTTTCAATTTGAGTGATATATTCACCATCAGCTCGACGTAATATTCTCGAAACTGCGACGGAATATTCACGGTTGCAGGTGGGCCTATCTGGAATGGGAAAAATTCTTGAAACGCTTCCGGAATTTACCAGCTTTCGATTTACCGATAAGACCATTAATTCTGTACCGTTAACGGTCGCTTCGGTTCCCGTTAGGCTCATGAAATATTCATAGCCAACCCCTAGATGCCTGCATTTGGCCATGGTCCACAACCAGTGAAATTTTTGTTTGTTCCACAATCTCACCAATCTTATGGGCCAGTCTCCCAGTGCTGCAATCAAATCTAATAGTGCATTATTGTCATTTTCTTCGATAGCCGTGGTGTTCATGCAGCTCCTATAAAACTTCCGCTGGAGTTCCAGAGGCTTCTCCAAAGGTTCCGTCAGAGGTTGCGTGATTAAAGCTTCCAGTCGGTTTTCTGTCGCAACCTTTAACTTGCTGCCGACGCTGATTTCCTTCGTTTCCATCGAACTTTTGAGGAAACTGCCGCAAGCGAAATCGTAGAAATTCTCGCAGGGATCGACGGAAGGATCGACGAAATCGATTATCTGGGCCGCCGCTCGTATGCATTGCGGTTTGGTGCAAGCCGTTGCCGTTTCCGTTAGCGGCACCGCAGATCGGAATAAGTGAACTTGAAAAAAAAATACGCATTTGGTTGCAACTACAGTGTGTACTTACGCTGGTGCAGCAGCAGAACTATAAATAGCGACAGCACAAAGCAGAGCAGTACCGCCACGGCCAGGATCAAGATTTTCTCCAAATTGCTCGTTTTTTTCCAGCAGCTTCCGTCGCGTCGCTTCATTTTGCACTTCAACACTTAATTCGCCACGCAAATATTCCGCTCATTTGATAATTTTCGCATAGAACTTTCCTCCGCCTTGCAAGTAACAGTTTATTTGCAGCTCGGTGACGCACTGACTCATTGAACCAATTCAAGGAGGAATTAATGATTATGTAATGAAAACACTCCAGTTAGATTTTAATTAATTTTTATCATTAATTAAGACTAATTGAAACAGTTTATAGTATTTGGCACTTATCGTGGGGATTCATATTCGAGCCCAGCTCACATTTGAAGTCTTTGCCGAAATAGAACGAATTACGAAACGATCCGATTATTCGATATGATGGCAACATGTGATTGTAACGACTATAATTTAACTCTGTCACAGGCACGTGACACATCAAGGAGCCATAACCCAACCAAAACATCTGGTTGCTGCTGAAATCCAATCCTGGGAGCGTTAGAACCTCGCCACCATTTTCTTTGAGCCATTGCTGATAAGCCTCGTATGACAAATTGATGCCCGTGTAGTCGGCCATGTTTTCCAGTAAAGTGTGAAAGCAGTTCATCTGCAACGCAATGTAACAGAGATTGAAGAATTTTTATCGACGGTACCACCTCCACGTGATTTTCATCCAGACCATCGGTGCAGTTGAGCAAGCATCGGATGGCGACGTGGAAATTATCGAAAGTACTGTTCGACCACCAGGTGTTGTTACCGAAAACACCTGTATCGAAACCGTGGGTTAATTCGTGCCCTATGATGGTACCTATGGCGGCGTAATTTAAATAACGTGGACGTCTGTCGTCGTAGAAGAGTCCATGAAGAACTCCTGCAGGAATGTCTGGAAAAAATTGATGTATTTTGCGAGTTTCCAGAAAATTGTTGTTTTACAAAGAAGATTGTAGTCCCGAAGGAATCTGGTCTCCAGAGACGGGACCAGTTGGTAGAAGGAATGTTTTATGTAGTCTTCGTGTCCGCGCTGCTTCCTGTCGTAAGTGAAGTCGAGGCCTTTCGCTAATATTTCAGTCGAGATCTCGATTATGTTTGAAGAGTTAAATTCTATCTAAATGAAGATTATTAGTAATTCATTGCTTCTGTCAATGTACTTAATTACATTGCCAACTCCGATGTATTTATCGAACTGCTCCACGTAATACATCTCTTCGGGGCCCCCTATGATGAAGCTTATATTTTGTAGCTTAAGTATCGCCGCTTTTCTCGTTTTGTCGTCCATCCACTTCGCTTTGATTAAGTGATTTTCTAATTGAGTTTGGATCCGTTCTACCATTTCCTCGACGTTTCGGCGTTTTTGCCGACCGACATACCGTCGCAAATAGGCGGCTTCCAGAGCGTACTGAAAACTTACAAGAGAGAGTTTAGTGTTAACAGGGCTGCCATTCGGGGCTTACAAAGATTTGGATTCTTCGAAGCAGTAAGCGTCTCTGTCTTCGTACCATCGGTCGTGTCGGTTGGTCGACAGTTTCTTGTAGTTGGCCACAGGTTCTCTAACTCTTCTTGAGAGGAACGGGGCGTAGGCCTCTATCAATTTCCACATTACATAGTTGACTTGGGTTCTTGCAATTAAAAAATGAGTAGATCAAAAGCGATAGAACATTAGCAAAAATGATTAATTGATGTTTGGGAGGATGACGAGTACCTTTTCGTGGTGAGTTTTAATATATGATCGAGTTTCGGCAAATACTCCGCGACGAAAAAAACAACCTGTTGATCCTCCGATAACTTCTTGTTCGTAATCTGGCCGAGCAGTCCCAGCCAGTTGACTTTCTGCCACGTGGCCTGAACTTGCCCAATGGTCATCAATTCAGGCGGGCCCCCATACAGGTGCTCATTTTGATTCTCCATCTCCTCAGCCAACTGCAATGTCAATTTAGCTCAGTCCCAACAACAGACCCGTCACTCACGTCCGCCAGTTTGTTTTCGAAGAACATAACCTGCTGCATTTCTGCCTTGGCGACGTGGTCATGCGCTCCAAAAGCGATGGCTATTTCCGTCATTAAGTCGACGTAGCTCTGCCTCATCTCGCCTTCGATTTTGTTGGCGTTATCGGGAACGTTGATCTTAAAATATTCATTAGAATTCATCGGGACACTCATAAAAACTCACCTCGAGTATGATATTCGCGCCTTGAGCCGAATAGACCGAAACGTCCAAGAACCAGTCATGCTGAAGTCCCGCTTTTCGCAAGCCGACCGTCAGTTCGACGAGATCGAAAGCACTTTCGTTCCAGTCGTTTCCGACGGCCACGGGCCATCCGCCCAGGTCGGTGATCAAGTGCCAAAAGGTGCCGTCGTTGTCTGCGTCGATTGCTGTCAAATTCGTGCAGGATTGGTAGAATTGTTTCTGCAGTCTCAGAGATTTGCTGTCGTCGACGCCGATTGGCTCCAGAATGATCGCTTTTAGTTTGTCGACGCTTTTGGTTTTCTCGCCCTCGATGATGGAGGCTACCCCGGAGCGGTCGTCACTCATGAAGTTACCGCAGACGAAATTGTAGAAATTGCTGCATGGGTTTTGGGAGAAATCGATTAAGCTTAAGATGCGTTCAGACGATTTGGTGCAGGAAGGCGTCCGACAGTAGTCTCGCCCTGAAATTTCGCCTCGACATAATTACTAAAATAAGAATAATTTCTCTTACCGCTGAACACCACAATTAGCGTAATTATTGTAATTGCTACTAACGATACCGTAAACGCCACTAAACATTTTTTCTCTAGAACCGTTCTTTTTCTCCAACAATCCATCATCGTACTTTGCAGTCATCTCGAAATTAAACTCCGTGGTTGTTGAGCTATTACATCTAATTTACACTAGAAATTAGGTCTGACGAAACGAGAACAATGGGAGTAGGTAATTGAGAGAAAGCGACACCGCAGCACTCCGACTAATTTCAATTAGGCTTTATTGGTTAAGGTCAACAATAATTATAATAATTAGCGGCGCGTATTTTATAAAAATGACCAACATTTTGCAGAATTTTTAGGATTCATTGGTGATCCCGAAGAGCAGTTGAAATCATTGCCGAAATGAGCCGAATGCCTCGCTGACAATATATTTCTATATTTCGCAATGGCTGATTCTTCTTCTCCGTCATCTTCATCTATCAGTTTTTTATAACAATTACTCAGACTCGCCTTAATCCAAAATAACTGATTTGGGTTGTAAGTAGACAGTAATGTGGAAGCTGCATCTTCCTCGTTGCCTTCACGCCATTTCTGATAAGCAACATAAGCGAGGTCGCGTCCGATAACTTCGGAGATAACTTCTTGGATGACTTCAGAAGCATTCCGCGACGACTGGAAGTATTTAAATTTGAGGAAAAATTAAGTGAACGATACGAACCAACCTCCTCTTTCCAGTTGCGAGAATAATCGTCCTCGAAGCACTTGGTTCCGTTTTCAAACACTTTGTAGTCCTTATGGGACCAAATTTCTTCAATATTGTCGTGTTCTTTAAGCTGATCCAGAAAAGATTGCACCAATCCCCGACCTATCACGCTGCCGAGGCTACCAAAATTGAGATATTTGGGGCGGTCTTCGTCGTACAAGGATCCATGCAAAATCGGAGCTGGCACAACTGCAAAACAGTTCTTGCATTCATTATGTTGATACATTTTAAACTTACTCAGTCTATTTTGCATTTCTTCATAAACTGCTTCTGTTCCTAAATTAAGTCGATACAATTCATCTTGTTCTATATTGATTCCGGATTTACCGATGGCGCTAAACAAAGAATCGTAATAACATCTCCATCTTTCGCATATCATCTCGACTATAGTTAAATTATCCGAGCTGAAGCTGAGATTCCCTATATGGAGGACATTTTCATCGAAGAATTCTTCGTCAAAAATTTCGGCTCGCCCTCCGATATCGCTAGTCATTTCTGTGTACTGATCCAAATAAAACTTGAGAGTGTCATTTTTTATCCAAACTGCTTTTTCTAATCTTTCTATGAATTCTTCCTTCATTAAATCGCTAATCTTCCGCACTGTTTTTCTTGCGGTTGCATATTTCCGGATGTATTCTGTTTCAGCCACTCGAGGGAAACTGAAAAATTAAGTATTTAGATGTAATTTTCCAATTTTCATTATCCAACTTTCTGCTGGTGCCTGTTACACATTGTTCTATCCTGGAGGGATCTTCAAGTTCCTTGAAATTTTCATATTTTGATCGAATGCCATGTGATAAAAATGGGAGAAAATTTTGGATTATGTTCCACACGATGTAATTAGCTTGGACTCTGAAATTGCAATTTAGTTCTTTCAGTTGTTACTATGGGTCTAAAGCTCACCTTCTAGAAGTTTTTACAAGCAAGTGATCGAGTTCTGCGATGTAGGAATCTATGTTGGTTGCAACTTGCGTCTCTTCAGAGAATTCGTAAATTCCTTCTGTCATATTGTTGAAAAACTCGAACCAGTTATATTTAGGGTATAATTCTTGCAATTCCGTCATATTTTTAAGTGATATGTTAGCTTCATTCTTTCGGGACACCTGTAAACGGATTTCAGTATTGTATTATCTCTAATTTTCTTCTCTCACGTTCAACAGACTTCTTTCGAATTGAAGAACTTTCTCCATTTCTGCTTTGGCAGTCGCTGCGGATCCAGACAAACTGATAACAACATCATTCATGAATTTGCCATAATTTTTATTTAAATTATTCTCGATATGTGGGTATGTTATCTACAATTAAAAATTCAGAATTAAAGCATTGCAGAAGACGATTTCCTCACCTTTAAATAATTTTTCTCTTCTTCTGCGTAAAGTCCGAGTTCCAGAAACCACTGAAATGGCAACCCCAACTGCTTGCACTTGATCATAACTGTCATCCAGTCAAATTCTTCTTCTTGCCATGTTTGTCCTTTTAGCACCGGCCATCCACCGATTTCTTCAATCAGACTGAAGAAAGTTTCGTCCTGGTCGGCTTCTATCGCTTCCGTATTTAAGCAAGTCTGAAAAAACTTCTTCTGGAGCACGACTTGTTTAGAATCGTCGCCGGAAATGGGTTCCACTATGAAACTTGTTACTTCATGATTTATTCGCTGAAATTCCTGCAATAGAGGATTAGATACGTGCTTCGCAAAAGCAGTCTGGAAGAAGTTTCCACAGACAAATTGATGAAAATCTGTGCATGGATCGATGGAAGGGTCAATGAAGTCGTTTATTTCCAGGAACGATTCGAAACATGCAGGCTCGTCACACATGACAACTTCTAAAACAGTTTTGAAGAAGATATTGGTAATCTTCTTTATAGCCTTACCTGTGGGCTCAGAAAGCGTGGATTTAAAATAAATAAAATATGAAATCATGCCGACCAAGGCAACTGTTAGAAGGATCTCGGTTCTTGTCCTTCTGGTGCAAAAATTGTCCTCTTCCTCTTCTTCTTTTTCTTCTTTGGGAGATGGTTTGATGGTACTAGAAATTTTTAGGTGAAAAGTCGGTTTTATGCGCGAAAAACTTACTTTTCACTCATTTCTACGCCACTATTAACGGACTAACTAAAATTACTGCTCCACTTTTTCAGTTTGTGCTAGTGTAATTTGATATATAGTTGAAGGGCTTGTTTATAAAATTAATGACGTAAGTGGATTAATAAAAATATATAAATAGAACGTCCGAAATTTGGATTCCTCTTGTTAATAATGTACACATTATTTTTACTTTTTTTGTAATTCCCTAGATTCTGGTTTCATATGTGAATGTACTTTGGGAATTTAACAAAAAATGAAACGATGAATAATGAAAAAAAGAAGAAAAAATAACCCATTGCACAGATGAGCGAAACAATTGTGTGAAAAAGTGAAATAAATGAGAATAATTGGAAAGTAAAATAATACTTATTAACGTTTGCAAATTGCGACNNACACTCTTAAGGCAGAAGTTAATCTTGCCAAATGAAACAAGCTAGAATAGCAACCATAAGATGTTCTATGGAATGAAATTTCAAGTAATGATGAACAAGTGATGATAACAAGTCGGAGCAATCTATAAACAGATTTAGAAACTTAAAAATAAAGGATTGATCAAAATACATTCTATAAATAGAATTCCTTGAAAACAATCCCAGGAAATTTAAAATGTTTATTAAAAGTGCACTCACGTCCATGAAACAATTTAAATAAATTGTGTTGTTTTGCCCATGCATCGTTGTGCAGTTGGAATATCAAATGAAAGAGTTACAATTACAATTTTTTCTTTATTTTTTAATACGATAGTAGCAATTGAGGTTAACAATTTTTAAAGAATATTACATTTCTTTGGCGGATTCATTAGCGAACCTTCCTCACAGTTGAAATCTTGTCCAAAAGACGGCGAATTTTTGACGGTTTCTGTGACGCTGTGTTTCAACATTTCTTCTCGAAGAGAAGGAGTCTCTTCATCAGGCAGAGCTTGGTAGCACCAATTCATGCTCGATTTTATCCAGAATAATTCATTTGGACTGTACGACATACCTGGAAGCAGTGGTTCTTCTCCATTCTCTTCGACAAATTTTTGATACGCATTGTAGGCAAGATGTCGGCCCAATAAATCGTGAAAATTTGAAAGAACCACGTAAGGTGCAACCTGTTCATTCTGTAAAAACACATTCAAGTCAAGACACACAATGAAATTTATTACTCACAATGGACCCTTTTAAATTTCCAACCACACATTGTCGTTGTTTTTGTAGGCTCTCATAATAATTATCATTCACTTCGTTGGTTAAATTTACCATATTTTGAAATAATTTGATAGCGATCAGAGTACCTAAACCAGCATAGTTGAGGTACTGGGGTCGGTCAATGTCATAGATGGTACTGTGAAAGACACTCGCTGGCAAAACTACAAATAAAATATTAATCACTTTTGAACAGATGTGTTATAATACAGTACATATTAAAATTTGGTTGTGTTGATTTAAAGTGAGGTGAACATCAATCGTGGTGTTCAATATGTACTGAGAATTCGGAAGCTCTTCCATTCTAGGTCTTCCGATGGTTCTCATCTTCGCAAAAAAAGCAGTTCTTGACCAATCGCAAAGCATGTTGATGATACTGGGAGAGCTAAAACTGAGCTAAAGTTCGGTTAAATTAGCAGTTATGTCAAAACAATAACTTACCTGTCCAATGTGCAGATATTTAGTGAAGAAATCATCTTCAAATAGCAAATCCGAGCCACCGATAATTGTTTTTGCTTTCTCGTAAGCACGTAAATATTTTTCTTTGGTTGCGTCATCCATCCAGTCGAAATTTTGTATTTGATCCAACAGTTCACTCTTTATCGACTCAACCAACAACTCTGCAGCCGCCTGAATTTCTTCATCTACATTTTCTCTAATGTACATAGTTTCAGAGACGAGATTGAACCTGAAAGTAGCAATCTGAAAGGGTTTGCTGTAGCGGGCGAGTTACTAACTTTGACTTGGTGTCGGCTAAGCAAAACTGAAATCTGTCGATGTCCTCTTCTGATAGTTGCTCAATGTAATTCTTATATCTTTCTCTGATTGGTTTTGACAGATATGGGGCGAAATATTCAGTTATTTTCCATCCGATGTAATTTGCTTGGACCCTGCAATTGCAATTTGTCAAGTTGTTCAGAGTTAAAAAAATTGTTTACTCCTCAGTTGTGTTGTTCAATAAACCGTTGAGTTTGATAATGTAATCTCGATTGTACACCACTTCTGAAAACACATCCCAGTTTGTGACCGGTCCAGTGATGTCGCGTATGAATTTCCTAGGCCCCATAGTCAAGGGCCAAGTTCTGTTAAGATTTTTTATGGTCGATTTGATGAGAACCTCATTTTTCACTTTTGCGCAAATTTGAGCCAACCTTTTTTCGAAATTCACAATTTCGTAGATTTTCTCCATTACTTCGATATTGGGACCTATCAGACTCTCCGTAATATGCGCAATCATATCGACGTATTTTTCAGACGAACTTTCCTCCAATCTGTCGCAGTTTTTGGGTTTCGAAATCTGCAAATTTAAAAATCTATTTCTGTTATAATTAAAAGAAAAATAAACTTACCTTCAGATAGTGAGTTTGGCTGTCGTCGACATCAATATCTAGAAACCAATCAAAAGGAAGTCCCAATTGTCTGGATCTGACCATAGCTTCCATCCAGTTAAAATCTCTGTATCTCCACCGTTCTCTTTCCACGATAGGCCAACCTCCAATTTCTTTCAACAGTTTGAGGAATCCTGTGTTGTTGTTATTATCCATGCGTTCTTCGTCTAGACATGCTCGGAAATATTTCTTCTGCATGAGCACCGGTTGCAGATCTTCTTCTGATTCGGGTTCGATGATGAAATTGTTAATTTTATTTTCCACACGTTCTTGTTCCGCCTTCAGAGGGGTGCTCAGCTGCTTTTCGTAAGCGGTTTTCATGAATTTGTCGCAAACAAACGCGTGGAAGTCATCGCAAGGATCTACATCGTCGTCGACGAATTCGCTAATTTCTGCAGAAGATCGGATGCATTGAGGTTCTGTGCAGAACTCGTGTTCTAAAAAATGCTAGAAGTCGATACGTCAGAAAGGAAATAAAGAATACCTTACTTTTAGAGTATATAAATAAGAAATATGAAACCACTGCCAGAAAGACCAGTGCGATTATTAAACAAACCGTCAGAAACATCGATAATCCACATAGTCGGTTTTTTGTACAGCAGTCAGAATTTCTTCTTTTATTCGACATGTGTCTAGAGCTTTTCTAACGTTAGGATTAGAGAAAATTATTGAATGAAACACTCACTCTCCATTCATGGCGTATGTTGTTATCACTAGTTTAACGCCAACTAATTGATGTGCTTAATTTGTGGGATAATTTAGAGATGCCGCTGAAGGTTTTTTTAATTTTCGCTGCAAATTCATAAATGGAACATGAAATACGAGAGCTGTTAATTAATGCATTTATTTAATTACAAACATTAAGCTGGGACACAGGAATAAATAATTAGAACATAAATATTATTTGCATTTTTTATGTTTAAAGAAAATAGATTCTTTTTGGAACATACCTATTGTCACTATTTAGCTAAAGAGTCCCCGTAATCCATCTTCAGTAATTGTGATGGTATTTCCAATCACTTATGTTAATTACTTGTAAATCTTTGATTGAAGAGAATTTAAACAGTTATGTCACTTTCGGAGAAACTAGTTACTATAAATTCGTTAGTTTTAGCGCGTCATCGATTATTAAGCAGTCAATATATTTTGATGGATTGTTATCTATTATTAGACTGAACATATAAAGTGTAAAGTTTTGAGGTCTGGAATAATTATCTTCAATTTAAACTGCAACAAATCGGCGACGAGGTGAACCATAACGAAAAATTCAGTCCAGTGAAAGAAGGGAGAATCTCAAGGAAAATTAAGAAAAAAACGGTACTAATAAGAAGTTATATCTCAAAATGGATAGTTCACAGTTTGTACAGTTCTTGCAAGCTCAACAACAATTACTTGAAAAAATATTAAAACAT
>QDEB01109382.1:0-10575 GCA_004193795.1 Asbolus verrucosus | reverse complement strand
TATAATTTGAATCTCACTATATCGGTCTCAGTGTATACAAAACTAACTTTTGTTAAAGTTCCTATTGCCTGTTTTTACCATTTTTTTATAATATTGGCACGATTAGAAAATTTTTGAAGTTTTGAAGTGATAAAAATAATTTGTCAAATATTGTCCAACTGCAATCGACTCTTGCAAAATTAATAGGCAGTTTAAAAGAAAATGTTTAAAACTAAACCCGAGACAAGTATTTTCTTACTAAAACTTATCTCAATTGTCAAAGTCTACCTAACCAGTAATGACAAATTAAGAGGTTATTAATTAATATGCAACTGACGTTAAAAATTGAAACAGTAAAAATGTGACATTAAAGTTACACAACGACAAAGTTGACAAGGAAAAGACAGTATCACAACACAAAAGTTACTAAACTCACCAGATCTAGTTTCGTATATTGAAATTGAACCAANNTTGTAGATAGAAGATATAGAAAATTAAAAAAAGAATGTAACCTGAAATTGAAAGCAATTTAAAACAACATAATATGATAAATTAATTTTCCGAAACGAAATTTTTTGTGCCCTTCATAATGTTGCTGATGTTGTTTGATAGGTATTTAATATTAAACACCTACCTATTAATGAATACAAATTAGAATTGGAAAAATATTTTGCTATTTAAACGACAACGTAACAACAATGTTTCATTAAATATTACGATATTCATCTAAAAACCACTAAAATAATGCAAGGTCGTGACAAAATGACTTTTTTAAATTGTGATTTGTGGATGTTTCAATCATTTCAATTTTTAGATAATATGCCTACTCGTTTACGTGATAAACTGGAAGAATATTAATTAGGAAAGTGTTTTATTATTACATCCCTACTATTAATAATAGGAACAGAAAAACCCACTCATTCTTCGGTGGCCAATTGTATTATTAAATTGTAGATCATTGTTGATATGAATCTAAAAGCATAACTAAAATTTTTGGACAGCCATGAAATGCGTAAATACTTCCATTAATAATATTATTCTAAATATATTAAAAGCTTTGTTCACAAAGCTAAAATTCGAAACAAACATTTACAATGACATGTTTGAAGTATTAACTAACAAAACGTCATACAATCACAAATCCTTTGTTTAACTGGTAACTCAAATAAAGAAGCTTCCAGATCTGTAGAGTAGGGAACAAAACTTGAGAAAATCTTGTATTGAGTTAGAGATGGAGACTAAATTCACATTTGTTTTTGTTATTCTATAAACAATTATTAACTTAATAAAACATTAAAAGTTAATGAAACTGTTGCTTATTAAAATAATAATTAAAAATGTAGTTGCAGTAAATAGGGTCTCGAACCGTAGAAGTTTTATGATTTCTCAAATTATTAACAATCTCTGATCTAATTTTAACAAATTTGAAATCAAATAATAATTTCATTCACTTCAAACGTTTTTACTTTATTTGTATATTCCTTTTTCCTTTCAAAACTGTATCCACTGTATCTTTTCTATTTTTGAGTTCGCATACGTTTAATCAAATTTGATATCTTACTATTAATTGTTTTAACTATCATTCATAGAAACTTTTTCTGTGATGATAGGCCAGTTCGAAATTAGTCGTGGCATAGAATTTGGAAAATATGTTATGTCGTTACCTAATTAGATAAAGTATTAGTGAACAACATTTGTTTCTTTTTTTTTCAAAAAAGTTGTCAAAAATTGTCGACAGCACTTCATTAACAGAAAGAGAAAAATCTAAATGACTTAATTACATAGCTGAAATTTTGTAGACAAACATCTGTATCCATTTCAATTTCAAACTAAGGTAAAACAAAAACCATAGCCGCTTACTGCCATACTACGGTCGGCTTATTAAATATTTTCAGCTTCTTTCATTATCTAAAGCCAAATAATAGGCGAAAGTTATTTTTTCTGAACTGATTTTAATAGAATTATCGAAATTATAGCGTTAAAAGTTACAACTTTTTATCGTTAAAATATAGTAAAATCAAATTTCATCAAATAGGTAGAAATGTAGTTTCAAAAACACTGATTTCTTTTATTCCACTTGGTTCTATAGAGACAGTAACAGTATTTGCTACAAAATGTGGAAATATAATTATCAGGATCATAAGACCGTATATCAAATGCAGTGAACATTTCTTAATTACATTTTAATGATATATTTATTCTGACGGATATCCTAATTTTATATTTCTTATTCAAAGATCTTGTATAATTGTATAATTCGAATGAAATTTTTGAAATCTTTTGAGAACTATTGAAAATAAATTTCATAAAATATTTTTTAAGACCTCACAAGTTGTCTTGGTCATAGATTTTCCTTGTGTTGTGTTTATCTAGATAATTTTATCTAAAAAATTTATCTAGATAACATTAAATTATCTGTTTATCTTTTACCTAGATAATTTCAAAATTATCTTACTTTTTCATAGGTGCAGTTAGAGAGTCAGATCACAATTTTTTTTTTTGATTTAGTTTTTTTCAGGGACGAATTATAATTTTTTTTGCAGATTCTTTCACGCATGACCTCTTTTCTCAACTTCTAAATTTACGTTAGTTATGGTGTGAAATCATCATCAGTCTGACAGTTTAAAATCGTATAATTATTGTTTTATCGATGTTGGTTATGGCATGCAAATTTTATTCTTTTTTCTTTATCATGAGTATTGTATATTGTGTATTACGATGTAAAGCTGATCTTTCAGGAGTAGATTTGAACTTTTTAAAACGTCAGCTAGCCTTTATTTGTTATCTGATTCATTCTCTAGATAAGTAATATATACTTGTTACTTCCTATAAACACATTAGGATAAAAATCGCTTTTATGTTATTTACTCTTATGTACCTTCAATATACCATTTCAATAAAGGCATATTATTATTATTATTACTTGTGTGTTAGCTTTTATCTGTGATAATTGTAATTGTAATTATTGTTATCGCTTATTTCATATAAAAGTTTTGTTATCTGCTCGCAACACTGGTTTTCATCTGTCGTTAAACTGATTCAGAGGATAGTTATTGGTAAATAATACATATTCCCTATTTTCTACTTAATTTGTTATCCTGAATAAGGTCCTGTTGAAACTGAATATTACATTAAAGAAATAAAGTAATAATAAAGCAATACAGATAAGTGGATTTAAATGTTTTTTCATAATCGTTTAGAATAAATAAAACTACTCTTTGCAGCTCACTATGTTTATTTGTAGTTACAAAAAAAAATTTTTTTTGATGGACAATTTGTCAACTTTGTCTGACATTGGACGGTCTAAGACTTTTAAAATGTTTACTAGATATGTGTACTAAACATTAGCATTGTAGAAATATGCAACATGCAATATGTATGGTCGAAATATGTCAACCCTGCCACTGATTTAACAATTTCCCTCGGTTTAATTTGCTGCAAACAAGCTGAACAATAGTTACAGCATGTTCTCTATAAATCATTGCCCTCAGACTGTCATGTAGATATGAGTAATTTCAAGGTTATGATAGACGTAATATATCACAATTTGAACTTTCAAATAATTTTTTTTATAAATTTAATAGTTTAAAAAAGTGAAAAATCTAAAGTATGATTAAAAATATTTCTAAATTTATAGCTGATATATTCTCAAAATATAATAATTAATATTAAACTTTACATTACATCCAATGTTACAAGAATAAAAAAAAATATAAATAAGATAAGTTAAATTTATTATGTCATGGGTTATATGAAGGTCACCTCGAATGAGTAAGTATCAATATATACAACATTGCTTAGAACTAAATCGGGATTTAACAAAGAAAAGGTGAAACTTAAATTTAAATTGGCAACAATTTTTTTACAGAAATAAAAATGTATAGAGTACATTAACTTACAAATCAAAAACACTCAAAATCATTTTAAAATGAATTTTAATGAATGACAATCTTAACAAATGGTTGATCATGGAGAAAGCAAACTAGATATCACATTTGAAATTTGAAGTCTTGACGGGCGCAAAAATAATAACTTAATTGGTAAATGTTGAAGCAAAATCATTCCAATATTGTACTGTTACAATTTATTTATTGATGATAATAAAATGTGCTAGTGCATAGACTATTGAGAACAAGTGAGCCTTAAAGATGTTTAAGTGAAAGCCAAATCGTTATCTGAGCCGTGGCTCTGATAACCTTTGACTGGTTCAGCGATGAAGATAATGTTTTTATTGAACGATTTTTTCCATCGGCCGCCGAGACAAATTACATTGTGTTTGACGTGCCAAATGATGAAAACTCATTAGACACGCGGAGAAAATTATTAAATAAATTTAACTGGACCATAAATTTTCTGAAGCAAACAAATCTATCCAACTAATAAAGTTGGCTCAAAGAGTGACTCCGTAGCCGTGATGCATGATCTAACATGTGTTGACATTGTCGGAGTCGCTAATACCGACACACACAACACAGTTTCTAAAACAAAAACACGACAGACTTGGCCTGCTTTGATCTGGCGAAAGTAATTTATGTTGGCGCATTTGCCTCTACGTTTCCAGACTGCCTGTAAAACTGTACAGTCGCACGCATAAATTTATCAAAACAGAAGAGGTTCGGATTTCACAAAGACATTTGTAATCGTGTACTTAATCATCGCTTTATTGTTTAAAATGTGGCTTACATAAATTTGCAGCGAGTCAAGAAGCAAGAGGTTAAATTATTGCACAAATCAACTTGCGGTAGTCGAATCGTGTCGACTGATCGTAATTTCGATTTTTCTGATAATCAGACATTTTTTACACACACACACACAGATTTGATAATGCGAAATTATACAAAATATCATGTTACATATCGTGCCATCCAATAAACACTTTTGCTCAAAATTCATGAGTGACTGCCAACATTATTTTCGAAACGGTACATATAATTTGTAAAATATGCGTTTGCAAGTTGGTGGAACTCGTGAATTTGTTAACAAACTTTAGTTAGGAATGCGTCGATTGACATAAATGCTGTTCAATGTTCTATGGTCTGCTGGCAACTTCGATGTGCCATGTCTAGACATTTTTGTTTCTTAAAATAATTTACTAATATATCTGATTCTTGCATACTGTATTTTAAGACAATGGCAAAAATTATTTTCGAACATTTACATATCTTTCAGAAAAATCAAATGTTATATAGTTATACAGCATTTAGTTTCCTTGTTTCTCTGAGTTTCCCTTAAAGTTTCTTGACCCCAACGTGAAAACTAGTTGAAGGTCCAACAAGAAATTTTGTACATATTATGTTAATGTAAAGGATGCTTAGGGATATGTTTTTATTAAACTATTTATTAGTGTAATTTTTGTAAGATATAACATAATTTTTTTCAAAGTACGATAAGAGTCATTTCAAAATATGAATCTAAAAGACTTGCGACATATCAAAGTCTAACAAATGAAGCTAAGAATGCTATGGAAGTTATCAAAATACAAACTTCTGAGAATCTGACTACTGTCAGTTCAGTACAAATTTGCAATGATCAATTTAAACCGCAATCAAGGTGAACATCCAGAATTTCAGCGGAATTAGCGATATTTAACGTGAGAGCAAAAATAAAATACCTCTAGTTATCACTTGATGTGACAATGCTTTTTGTCAGTATGTCGTAGATAGTTTCACCTGTCAATTTATGAAGTGAGGTGTGGTTGAAATAAATGAAAAATATATATTACAATTAATCTCTATTATCCTGGTTATCGTGGAAACTACGTGCCTTAACAAAACAAAATTTTGTATGCATAATATACTTTAATTAAGTATGTTTAAATCAAACAACAATCAGTTTACGTTATGAATGATTACAAATCATAATGCAATTTTTAAATACCTTTTGGCTGATTGCTACGAAATAAGTGAAAATAGAAAAACAGAAACGAGTTTTAATTATTTTTAAATGTGTTATTATGCTTATTAAGGCTGGCGTAAAATGTCAACTGGAATTTATTTACGTATTGTCTTCTTATTTGTTAAATTTTAAGCGGTGTCTCAAATAAGACACAAAATTGTTTTCTGATTTCATATTAATAATAATTTAAGTCTACACAACACACTATAGTTTACGTTCAAAATGTCGGTTACGAAATTTTTGATTCAAAAACGATTGAAAAGGATTATTTTTGCCTTAGAATCCGCTTGTCACGTTAATCTCCAAATGACACAAATTGACTTCTCTTCATCATAAAAATTAAGTCTTACTGTTTTTTGGAGTTTGATTTTTCAAAAATATTTAAGCATACTTCGCAACAATTTAGTAGTATTGTCAAAAACATTAATAGTTCAAACGCATTTTTCTAGTTGTTATGTATTCTTAATAATGAAAATAATTTTTGATAAAAACTGACTTTTTGAGTTTTCTTGTAATGTCATCTTGTAAGGAGTTAAACCAATAGGATGACGTACTTATTACAAAAAAAAAAATGTATAATTATATTAGTTAACATTAAGATGTTGAATTATGATTTTGAGGAAGTAACGTTAAATTAAATGAAATTATTGATCTTGTTTTCTTAATAAAACATGGAAGTTATGACAACAGACCAACGCTTACACGAACAAAACAAGAAACATCATTTCATTCAAACACTATATTCATAGATTAATTGCTTCCGTGTATTGTTATCGGCGAACGGTATGTGGTGTTTTAATTGCATCTTATCGATTTGAAGATGATGAACTTTTCAGAGATGCAATATGTGTATTTAATATTTTCAGCGAGTATATTCGAAGGTTAGGGCAATTAATCCACAAACAGGTTATTTTGCGGGGCCAACGCCAATTTTTTTTGTATTATTCCATTTGACGAATCACAAAATATTTACGCAAAAAACCATTTTAACACATTGCCGCAACAATATTTATTTACATGTGTGGATCGCTCATTTTCGTCTTGGCCCCACTGAATTTCGGGAACTATTAGACTTTTTTGTTGAGATTCAATATAACAACGAACCTCATACATCAGGTATTTAAAAAAAATTTGGTGACATTATTTCGGAAATTAAACATAACACCTCCAAGATGGTATAGTGACCTAATAGCATCAGGACAATAGCATCATTACAAGCAACAAATTGAAATATTTTTCTCTTGTATTATCGGGAATTGACAGCAACTTTCAGTTCAAAGGGCAGATAATACTTTTGATAGATGTTTCAGTTCTCTTGACTGTTACCCATAGCCTATGTTGACGATTTTTGTTTAAATTTCACCGTCTTTCTGGTATGCGGTTTTAAGTTACCTCCTGAGGCGATAGCAAGTCTGGATCTATCTCTTTAGGTCTGCATCTACCTGAATTGTCAAAAAGTTGAGTTACACCCACCGGTAATTTCATAATTACAAAATAAATGTTTGTTATTTCTGCAACTTCAATCGCATTAAATACAGATTTAATGTGCAGTAAAAATAATTTTCAGCACATGTAGTTAACTCAACATTTAATTTAAGGCAGTACCAGTCCGTCGCTTAAATAGATTGCTGCACTAATTCTGTTTGACTAAACTGGTTTAGTTTAATAGACATGTAGATGTTAGACACATTTGTAGGTGATTAAGCAAATCTTGACAACCTGGCAGCGGTTCCAGCCATACATTACTAAAATTAATCAAACTTCATATCAATTTTTTACCTTCATGTTCAACTAAATTTTAAACAAGCAGTGACGGAAAAAAGTTCCATCATGCCTCCATCATCATCTTCGGGCTGCGAACTGGACAACGCCCAAAATAATCGAAACACCTGGCCGACCCACCACGCCTCGTTACCTGTTCATTATCCCGTAGAGAAAAATTAAAATGGCGAATTCTGGGGCATCCCGCAAATGTGCCCTTAAATTAAGCAGCGCCCCATGGTGTATTAAAAAGCAACAAACTTGAGTTCTATTAATAAGTCCTCTCATTAAAACGAATTTGTTAGAGTGGCGGGTTTCGTTTTTTCGGTAATTTGTTAAGCAACGGAACTTGGAATAACTATAGTGAGCTTTCGGGGGCTTTTATAATGGGCGAGACGGTCTGCCGCTTCGTCACGGTACACTAAATGGTGAAAGTGATTATTTCATTTCAGCTGTGCATTCGGGCTGTTTGCACGTATTAAAACCGTGCAGTTTATTTCGGGGGGGATATTTATGTCTTTATTTAAAACGCTCTCCTTTTTTGTTTCTTTTGGCAATTCGATCCAAAACGACCGAAGGCTTCAATCAGCAACGCTTAAAAACCGCGCCCCCATGGTCAGTCTCTTCCTACAGCTGAAAAAATTGGCTGAATACTGAAAGTAATTGGTAAGTATTGCCATTTTCTAAGTGACCAAACATGCAAGTTGGTTTGGTCTGTTGTAAGACTCCTAAGAGAATTACTGTTGAAAGCACTATTTCAAAGCTTCCCCGTAAATAAGTGCTAATACTATACTTAGTTTAAGTGAGTCTGGCGGGTCCCACATTAAAACGAGGTGCATGGGCTTGTAAAACTGCGAGGAATGAAAGTGCTTACAGAAGAAAAAATCACTTACGCCGTAAGAAATATTTTAAAATCTGTCTTTCCGTCTTTTATTGCCATATCCGCTGTCCGATTTAAACAATATGTTGCATTCAATTCTTAATATACCCATCATCTTTATTCTTATCGCTTCAAGTTAAGTGGGAAGTACATAGTGGAACGAAGTCATGGTTATTGCCTGAATTAAAAAATATAAAAGTATATCTGTATTTAAAAGCAAACTATATTTAAAAATAGTTTGTCCGCCAGGTTTCTTGTGTAATCAAAAATTTTAAAAAATAAATACCTCTCTATACCTACATCTGTATAAATTTGGCGAAAAGAATAAAAGTAGACCCTTGAGATTATTCTATGTCTTTTTAAAAAGAATATTAAAATTTTTCTTATGAAGTACCAATACTAAATATTAAATTATTTTTCGTTTTTGTCTTGGTTTACTAAACAGTCTTTCTGTGACAGTGATTTTTCGAGAATTATGAGATTTTATGTTTTTTTCTTTTTGATTCAAGGTGGAATCGTTGTTCATTTTTTTGTAATTACTTTGAGTTCCTGGTGAAGATACAAAAAATATTATTTTTAATTAAACGAGAGAAGTCTCGTTTAATTAATTTTGTAACAACAGTGTCACCATCAAAATTTCGTTGCAATACACGTTTGTGAGTTATTGCTACTGAAAATTTTCTTTGGGGTGTTGCCAATGTATAATTTTACCAATTGATGAAAGTGAAAATTATTATCATTAATATCGAAATGTCCGCTTAAATGAAGAGTTTTATTCGAACAAAATCTCCGATCATAAATATATTGTTTAAAATTTTGCCAAAAATACCATCAGGCAGACGCTAAGTAGAAATTACTTTTCAAATTCCAACAAGTATTAAAAGTGTAAATGAAATTACGTCATTTTTTNNTGTTTGTGCTTTTTATTCCGTGACTGTACAAACGGCAAAGTTTTGCTTACGATTTGATGCTGTATGTAAATTGCGCTTGAACTTCTTTACTAAGTTATTTTCAAACTTTTGTTATTGTGGGCGAAGTTAAGATGTAGTTACAACATTTTCCGAGTAATACCACAAGAGCTGAAAATGTTTCTATGGAATCTTCTTACAATTTCACGACAGAAAACATCATCTGAAATTGATGAGTGAAAATGGATAAAGTTTCCATAGAAAAGGCAAACAGTTCTCATAAAAAATTTCAGCTCGAATGGCATTTAGAAAGACTATTGTACGAATGAATTAGGAACGAGATTTACTAAAATTAATTTATTCGATTCAATTACTCAACCAAAATTACTCAACCAAAGCGCTGTTTATTGTTCGTTTTTAATTGATTTTATGACGTTTTAAAAAACGGATCTGTTTATTTCATATGTACTATAGCAACAAACAAATGTTTTATTAACCATAGTTAGAATGATGTTAACAATGAGCTACATGCATGTTGTCATTATAACGAGTTCCTTATTGGTTAAAAATATTAAAATTTATAATATACAACTCTCGCTACGCACTCTATCTTTTCAGTTTTTGTGATAATGACTCGTCAAAATAAAGGAAAAAAGATATCGGTACAAGTGTCTCATATATTCATCAATATTTTGAGAAATAATAGATCATAAAATAAAGGGAGTCTTCTATATAAACTTTTTTTCTAAGAAGGAACTTACAGCTCCAGAAAGGAGGCAGCTAGGTCACATTTGTTGGTAAATATTTTTGAAATATTGTGAACCACAACACCTTCTATCGTAAATGGAAAGTAAGTATGTAGGATTGCAAGGTTAACGGTCATTTATTTTTGGATAATTTTACACCAATTTTACATCTTTAATAAAATACTGAAATGAAAACACTGTACATTGATTACAAGAATATTTTTTTAACTAGAATAAAAATTTGAAATTTGTCAATTAATTTTAACGATATTAAAATAAGTGTCCATTATGTTCTTGCTTCAATCAAGTTTTGACAGAATAATTTTTTGTCGAAATGATAGGTACGTTATTGGTATTGTTGTAATCATAAAAATTCAGAATTTTTACAGAAAAAGTGTACCTGCGT
>QDEB01109322.1:0-12669 GCA_004193795.1 Asbolus verrucosus | reverse complement strand
ATCGCAAACTAAAGATAAAGTAATAAAGTAAACAATGACTATGAACCAAATTAAGATAAGCTTACTTTGAAAAATTATCAATAAGAATAAAATTGTAAAAGTGAGTATATTGTGATGGATATTTCATGGAAAAAAAAACGCCATATTTAAAAAACTAATAAAGAAAAAATGAGAGGACTTAGCTAGATAATACAAAAATGAGTTCCAAAATATAAAATAAATAGTGAAGAAGGAAGAGATTATAAAACGGCTGAGATAAAAATTAAAAAAATAATTGAAACGCCCCAAAATCGTATAAAGAAAAATTAAATGTAATAGTAACGAACGAATTTTTTAATAGCATGAAGATTAATGAGGTCAAAAGGTGGTTAAGAATAGATTAAAAAAAAAGAAAACCATAAAAATAAAGCTGCACCGATAAAAATATCAACGAATGTGAAAACAATCGTTTAAATGCCCATGAAATTATTGATCATATTTTCTCTTTTATCGTAAATGATAATTTTTGGTTTGCATTTTCAAAGCTTTGATAGCGTAGCTATAATTACAAGACAATTGAACGTTAATAACTATCATAAATGAGAAAGCATTTTGACTTCATTTGACCATAGTGCTAATCATCTGCTTCGACTGTGACACGTCAGTGTCCGGCCAAAATCAGAATGAATCGTCACTTCTTCAACAAAAAACAAAAATTTAATCGTAAGTAAACAGTTTACATGTGATCGAATTTCATGAAAATTCATTTAATAGCCTCAAACGATGTTTTGAAGTTTGTACGTTCAATAACATTTGGATTCTTTCAAAAGAAACAAATACGAATTTGCGCAATGTCGGTTTTGATTTTACATCTAATAATAAATTCGCTTCAAATTTACGAATTGTTGGTGACTTTCAATGGAGCCTTGTTAATACAATACGGTCCGATATTATTCGCGTATTTAGATGTAGACATTCGAATTTTATGCATTTCTTTCGGATAATTATTTATTTTAAGGGCGTACAGAGGATGGTAGTCACAATTTTTTATTTCAAAAATTTCGAAGCTCTTTTAAACGAAATGTTCGAAAATATGTGGTCTCTGGACAGTACAAGTTCAGAAACAGTAAAGAGAATAGCGAAAAAGTCGAAAATATTCGTCATTTTTGTAATAATCCTATAATAATCATAATAATAATCCTATAATAATCCTGTAATAATCATATTTTCGTAAATGAATTATTTTCTTTCTTGAATTCAGTTTCAGTTACTAATGAAAGAAATATAACCAATAATCCTAATGCACTTAAATAGGTGCAAGTAAGCAGCTACGGATTCCTATATAAAGAAAAAAATATTTTCGTTTTCTACAATTTTTGAACCTCTTGAAAAAATTATTAGAAATTTGACAGTTACATGATAAAGACTGACATTGACATTTTAGACAGATGCTAAATTAAGTTACACATTGTTTAAAATTTTCTTTTTCACTGCTTCCCTTTGTCTAAATACAGGTGGATGATAAATCCGACTATAGTCTTTTCGTTTTTGTTTTGATGGTATTGTCTGCAACTCTGCTTAATAATGCGTTGTTTACATATGTCGGACAGTATCTCATTGACGAAGTATACGGATCTTTATTTTTATAAAGACGAAATTAAAAATGAAACATTTTCAATGAGAATAGTGGAAAATGCTTCAAATTGTCCGCGGACAGCATGGAACATGAAAAATCGAAAAACTTTACTCTACTTCATAATGAATGCGCAGAAACCTGTCATTATTGGCGATTATAATACTATCGTTTGTGAAAACAATGCACTCCTTAGGGTAATCTTTCTGTATGGATCGTTACAATAGTTAAAATTGACATTCTAGGCCTTTAGTTTTGTCATTAATATTGTGATGATTTTTCAATCTTTGGTAGAAAGACAAAATTAAAAAGGACCTTCACCTTCTTGTACCTCAAAAAAAAAACTAATTAATATAATCTTGTTGAAGCAAAAATAATATATTTAGACAAAACATCTAGTTTAAGCAGCTAAGTATTTTCGTGTACTCAGTTTTGTAGTTTTACCATTTAAGAATAAAGAAGAATGAATTATCTAAGAAAGGAAAGAGAAGAAAGATAGTGATGGAAAAACTAGTTAAAAATATGACGCACAATCCTTAACCACCAAGGTCGATATTGTGACCAACGCAAGATAACTTTTATGTGTCTGAATATCCTTAGAACACAAATTTGTGTATATTCTTTATTTATCATTTTAAAAATGTATTTTAACTAAACAAACCAGTTTACCAGTCCACCAAAGAATAATAAAAAGTGGAATTATAATTGGTCTAAGACAAGAAAGAGGAGCAAGATAATAATGGAAAAGCCAACATTTCACATTTCTGACGAAAGTAATTTTTCAAAACATCACCATCCGACACGGTCGTTAGACCGTATATTCACATCACAGATATTGATATCAAGCAATGATTCCACATATTTTTAATTGCAACAGAAAATGATAAATATTTGTCAACTTTTGTGTTGTAGATCTTTAAGAGATTGTGTGAATTTGCCACAGCAATATCTAATTGTTCTAATGGTATCAGGTCCGTTGGCGATGATATATGTGTCAGTTAATGTAATTCTGCCCCAATACAGTTTGATTATCATTTTCCTAATAACTTGTTGGTGTGCGGTTTATGATCTTGTATTAGAATATGTTTTAAGACTAGTTGTTCATAAATCTTGTAGTTGCCAAAATGAGAATTTGATGAAACTCGACAATTTTATGTAACGCAATGTAATAAAGACTCATACCTGATTTGAGAACATTAACTTCTATCGTTTTGAAGATGCGTGAAAAAATTTATATTTTATGTCAAATTGAAGAGTTGTACCCCCGTTAGAAGAAAATTTTAGGCCTACGCTGATAAAAACTTTCCGCATTATTTTTAACTGTGAGAATATTTGTTCAATTTTCTGAAACACCCTGTATACATTGTACATAAAAATAAAAATATAATCACCCAAATCACGGAACGATTTTTTTTTTCAAATTTCAAATATTTCTGCATCAGGGAAACAAGGGTGTAGACCTGAGAATGATGAAATTATTCAGCAGAAAATCAAGCATATTTTGAAAGTGAACAAGAGTAGGACATTGATAGTGTACCTAAACAATTTGGGAATAATAGTGATGAAGATCCTGATTTTATTCCCAAAAGTGAACAAGAAAATCTTCGAGAAAGTAGCACCATAGAGAAGGGGTCAAATAATAACATAAGCGAAAATAAAGAAGTTAATGAAGAGGGAGATCAGAGAGGGGAGCAAGATGGAATACAAAATAGAGAAGAAAGACCTAAAAAGCGTATAAGAAATGAAGCAAATTGGAAAGGAACGAAAACAAAAAATGCAACTTTGGCCCGAAAAGAACATGTTTCAAAATCCGCGAAGATTATGTTTTCAAATATCTGATTGGCCGTTGTACAAAAAAATGTGCTGATAAAATTAATGAGACTGCACGACTAGAAATATTCAACAATTACTGGGATGTAAAAAAGATCTGGGATCTCAAACGGCAGTTTATACTTTCCAGATTAAAAAGTACGCCAACTATATGTAAAAGACCAGCAAATGGCACTAGAGATGATCGTAGGAAACAGACAATACTTTACAACTTTAAAGTTGGTGTTATGGCTGTGTGCAAGGTTTTTTTTTGAATGTATTAGATATTTCCAAGACTGTTGTTAGAAATGTATTTAAAAAATCAGAAACAGGAAACTTTGCTCATTAGACATGCGAGGGAGGCACAAACCACAAAATAAATTGCCAGAAAAATTATCAGACCAAATTTGCGCCCATATTCAGTCTTTTCCGACTTATGAAAGTCACTATAGTCGCAAGAACACAAAAAGACATTATCTAGCATGCGAACTTAACTTAATTTCCACAAAATTAAATGTTGGGAAGGTCTTCAAAAAAATGACAATCAAAGCATAGCTGTATCGTCACCTTTTTAAAACAAAGTTTAATTTAGGGTTTAAGCTGCCATCTAATGGCAACTTGTGATGTGTGATTGCTTAAAAATGACGTCGCAAGAAAGTCACCCAGAAGAAGAAAGAGACGTCGTTCAAGAACAAATTGACTGTCATTTGACAGACGCCGAGACCCGCCATAGCATAAAAAAAAGATAAAGTAAACTCTTCAGAAAGAACCAAAGTAATCATGTTAGATTTACAAAAGGACCACACTCCATCTAAGAAACGCGAAAAGCTTTTATTCATCAAAACTCTGGACTTTCAATCTAACTATTAATCACGCTTCAGAAAAACGCATGGTTTGGGATGAGTCTATTGCTGTTGGTTGTTATTTGAGTGGATACCCTCTCAATTTAATGATTATTACAGAAATTTGTGAATCATTCAGAAAGTGGATCTGATTCTGGATGAAATCCGCGAATCATATTATTTTCATGTCTGTAGGTACTGCCATGAAGTCGATATTTTGGAGTTATGATTTAGTTTTTTTGCTCCTTATCTGATTTTTTGTTTAGTGTTAAACAGTCTCAAGTGCTTTAATCTTGGTTGGGTTCTTTCAATTAATTTACTAACAATATTACTTTAAAGCCATGTAGTTAAATTGCCTAATTCAAGAATAAACACATCCAATTGCTAGATTTGACTTATTCTAAGCAAGTAACAAATTCCCTTATTTTCAAATTTTGTACGCATTTTTCTCTAAATTATTAATAATGAAGATATGATTATTTACCTCCCAATTTCAGCAACTTGGGTGAGGCGCTTTGTTGGGAAGTTTTTGAGGTCCAACATTTCCTGAAATGAGGCCATTTTCCGCAAAGTAAACAATCCGAAGACCTGTCAAATTGAAAGAGGGATGATTGTGTGAATTAATTGCGTAAATCAGAGACCGATTGGGTGTAATCCATTGTATATCTGTATCGTCAAAATTACTTCAAAATGAATTCAGGGTCAAAGAGACCAAACATTCTCAATTAAATAAGATGATGGCGATCTTTTTATTTAATAAAATTAATGACGTTTTGACATAATGTTAATACCTTGTAGTTGTTTTACGTCAAAACTTACTTATTGTAACCTACGATGTACATAAATATATAATGGAGCTCTAGACACTTGATTGTTCTTGCTTCAAGAAAAATAATTACTATAATTATTACAATTACTATAATTATAATTATAATTAATACAATTACTATAATTTATTTAAAAATTACAATGATATAGATTCTTTATTTAAATAACACGTCAGTATTTTACCGCCTCCAAATGGATGGCCACAATAGTCTTTTCGAAAATATTCAAAAATTTGACCGTAACTTAGCTAATATCTTTGCAAATAATTTGGTTTAAATGAAATTTAAACCAAATTAAAGATGGGCTGAAGTTGTTACGTTTCATATGTTTCAAACTTTTTAAAATGAAATTGTTTCAAATTTGCACAGTCGTGGTCTTTATTATACAAGAAACGGTCAGTTTAATCCAATTTTACGAGATATTATCAACTTTCAATGGATTCGTGTTAATACAGTACGGCCCAGCATTATTTGCATTTTTGGATGTAAGAATTCTGTTTTAATATTTGACTTAATAACATATATTTTTACCAGGGTATGACGACTATGTATTTAGTTATCTTTTCGTTGAAAGGTTTGGAGGATATTGCAAACGAAATGTTTAAAAATATGTGGTCTTTGGATAGTGCGAGTCCACAAACAGCAAACAGAATAGCGAAAGAATCAAAAATTATTGTCGTTTCTGTTCTAACTAATTTGGTTTTGGTTTCAAAAGCATTTTAAATTATTCTACCGTTTATAAACGACAATAGAGATACTTTTTATGCAATAATGCTGTTCGAAACAAAATTTTCAATTAATGTTTCAATTAAGCTCATTTGGTCATACTACTTCTCGATGTGGTTAATGTGCCTGACAATGGAGGGTATTCCAATAGCCGTAATGTATGTAGCAGTGTATGAAAAATTCCAAATTTATATGATCAATGATATTCTGAAGTCGATGGCAGTTGACAATCGAAATACCGAAGATTGGAAACTGATTCGTGATNNCCAAATGCTCATCATTGCCTTTCACATTATGTGCATCAATCAACAGGTTAATTATTCGGACGAAGTTCTTCATATGGTTTTTCTTGCAATGGTGTTTTTATCAGCTCTACTTAACAGTTTCTCATTCATTTACGTTGGACAGTCTTTAATCGATGAAATAGGTAATGTAATATGTCGAAAACTTTGATTGATTTTTCATTTTCAGTCTGAAGAAATGTTACGAAACATAGCAAATTGTCCTTGGACAGGATGGAATATAAAAAATCGTAAAGCTTTACTATATTTTATGACGCATGCACAAAAATCTGTTGTCATTGGCAATTACATTTACGTCATTTGTGAATATAACAAAATTATTAAGGTTGGTGTTCACTGTGCGCTCTTACAAAGATTAAAATTAACATTACAGGCCGTTCGCTTTGTAATTAGCACTTGCATGATGTTTCTGCAGTTGGCTGAACGACAATGTAATTAAGATCGTACTGATTAAATCTGAGCCGTAACAATATGCTCAGCGAGATCAAAAAAGTCAACAATTTAATATTTAAACTGCAACATAACACATTATGACTTGATTTCTAATGACACATCTGAATTTTGTTAAACCATTTGCAGAATTTGGCTGCAACACTCGATCCAAATTTAACCTAAAACAAAATTCAACGTTGTTTAAAAAGTCTATTTATTGTAGAATGCAAGACATAAATCATGCTTTGATTATTCTTTATTGGCAATTATACACATATTGAAAACGGAAAATACGTTAAATAACATTCATGTAGACCCTTTTATAAACATAACCTAAAGAATTAGTAACGTTGCAGCCATAATTTCCAGTATCGTTCTTAGTAACTCCTTCGATGACAATCTTGTTATTTTCTTTCTTCGAGGATTTGCAACAACTTCAGCTATTGGTTTTGCATTATGAATCCAAGCGATTTCTGGTTGAATTATTCTAACAGCCTCATATCGAATTTTAGCAGTCTCACCTTCAACTGCTTTTGATATTTCAGGTTCCACAGTGAAGTAAGGGACAGTTGTAAAGAAAGTATAATTTTGAGTTTTTTTCAATAAAGTAAATACCAAATAGACTGATGGAATATGTTTTCTTATACTTAACCCCATTACTGGCTGCACAAGTATAAACACCTTCATCCTCCAAATCAACTTTTTTTGTAGTCAGAGACTTCCCAAAATCGCTTTGGATTATTCTATCAAAAAACTCGATTAATTCGCCATTTTTGGATTAGAACACTTGATGCGCTGGACTGAAACAATAATGGTACTGCAATGGTTAATCCTTGTCCATATATGGTGAGTCCAATGGACTCCAAAGTTTACAAACTAAAGATATTTGTTGCGTTTAAAAACGTATGACTATAAACCTTAATGACTTCCTCATTCAGGTGTGTTTTTAAATGTTCTGTGTATAAAAATACACCACCACCAATGATTAATAAAAATTATGAATTAATTTTGTAACGTTTCCGAATAAAAGAGTCCATTGAACTCTAATTGTAATTCTAGGAATGGAAACGTTTTGGCGTTTGTTATTTTTGTTTCCACTCAATTTGAGTCAATGATAATACTCAGTTGACATTTGAATGTTGTGGTGAGCGTTACTATTTTGTGGCGGTTTTTTGTTTTAACTGTTTTTTTTCTTTCAATTTTTTATATATTTAACGATATACATTAAGTACACTAATATACTTTTTTAAACTTCTAATATTTTTCGTCTGGATTATGAACTAGGATAGGTTTAGACCCTTAAATGCAGTTGAGCTTCAAGAGACGGCAGAAAATTTATCTGATATCGAACGTATTCGTGATGGTGCTTCCGCAGGAGATGAATCCACTTTATTGAAATTTGATAATGAATGGCGTCTGAAGAAAGCGACGTTCGAGGGAAATCCAGTGGTGATGAAAATGAACCGATGATGTAACAACCTCCTCAAGTAATTAAAGTAATTGTGAAGTGTTTAGGGCAAGAGTTGGTACAGAATGGATGTCTACTCCTCAACCATCTGGTCGTGTTCGTGCTCATAACATTGACAAAGGTGCTGCCTACAAAGTAATTTTACCACCTGGCACCACATTGTATGACCCTCCTGATGCTTTCAGTTTATTTACAGATGATGAAATGTCAGTCATATTGTGCGGTTTAGATCAACCAGTTCACGAGCAGGGATGGGCGTCTGCGCATCTATACGTCAACTATGCGTAAATAGTATACACAATGTAGACAATGCGTAAACAGTGTAAACAATCTGCATTTGAGGTCATGTTTTTATGTCATTTTATTTGCCATAAACGTTTTTTCCTGACACTAAAATGAGGAGTCGAAAGAAGAATAAAAATTTTGAGGAACTAAGTTTTAATTTAATGAAAACTAATAGCAAACATGCGGCAGAGTGCCTTGTTTGTGATACTATTTTGAAAAATGGGGCAGCTCTCAGGTTACAAGCACATAGATTAGTATATTAACTATTTTGTATTATAGTGATTATTTTATTATTTACCATAGAAATATTTATTGTGATAAGAGTGAGGATGAGAAGTCACCAACTAAAAGTTTGGACTTTTGTTTTGTACCTAAAAAAGAAACTATTTAATATCATTTTGTCGAAGTAAATCTAATATATTTAGATAAGACGCTTAGACAACTTTTTAACTATTTTAAGTAACTAAATCTTTCCATTTACCAAATTTTGTAGTTTTACTGAAAAAAAATGGATTAATAAATAAAATGTGACTAAAAAAAGAATAATAAAAATGGAATTATAACTAATCCAGGAAAAGAAAAAGGAGAAAGATAGTGATGGATAATTCAAATGGATATAACCAAAAAAATATGACACAACTCTTAACCACCAAGGTCGATATTGCGACAAATGCAAGGTGACTTTTTTAAAGCACTAATCTTTGTATATTCTCTCTCTGTCATTTTAAAAATGTATTTTAACTCTACAAACTATTTGTTCTGTCCACCAAATTATCAATTCAGCAAAGAATAATAAAAGGTGGAATTACAACTGGCCTACGGCAAGAAAGAGGAGCAAGATGACATAAATATGGTCGCAATTTCAGCAATCGAGTGAGGCGCTTTATTGTGTCGTTGGTGAGGTCCAACACTTCCTGAAATGAGGCCATTTTCTGCAAAATATTCAATTCGAGAACCTATCAAAAATTGAACGAGAAAGAAGGATGATTCGTTGTGGTCGATTTTACGTCTGTATCGTCCAAATTACAGCAAAATGAATTCAGGGTCAAATAGACCTTAACATTTTTAATTATATAAGGTGAAGACAATCTTTTTATTTAATAAAATTAATGACGTTTTGATATAAAACAACTACTACTAATACTTACAGTAACTTGATGGTGTATATAAATATATAATGGATTTCTAGACACTTTATTATGTTCTTACTTCAAGATAAAAAATAATAGAAATACAATTATTATTATTTATTCAAAAATGATAACATTATTTTGCACGAAGCACTGGAAATACCGAAATTTTGTTTCCTGGTATTTGCTTAAAACTTAATCATGACTTTTGGGTCCAGAAGCATGCTTTCGTCCTCTGCTCCTTCTCCTTCTCTTTCTCCTCTTTCCTCCTTTTTTTGCTCTTCGTCTTCGAGTCTCGACTATTTGAAACTGCGACTTCTGTTTGTCACTCATATCTCGCCACATTTCCCCTCCAATTTTTGCGAGTTCGGCACTGTTCATCTTGAGGGTCGGAACGACCTTCCTAAACTCCAACATGAAGTTTATGAAAGGATTACGTGACGTGCCGGTCCTGTGTTCTTTGAAGTCCAAAATCATAGACTTTGCGATGCTGCGTGCGCGACTTCTTCTCCACACATCTTTCTGGTTTTCTTGAAAATCGTTGTTCATGCAAGTTTCCTTCGGCCAACCCATCGTACGGGAATTTAGTGAAATTTTTATATTAATTACATTAAAACAACTTATTTAACGTCAAACCGTCGTTAACTGAAATAAATAACGTTGCGTTTTTGTCACAATATAGCTTCCTTATAAAATGATATCAGGTCAGTCTTTTACTCGTTTCCAAATGGATCACCATCGTAGTCTTGACGAGAATATTCGAAAATTTGACCGTAAGTAGATTAATATTTTTGCGAATAATTTGGTTTAAATGACATTTAAGCTTCACAAGATGGGCTGAGGTTGTTACGTTTCATATGTTTCAAACTTTTTAAAATGAAATTGTTTCAAATTTGCACAGTCGTGGTCTTTATTATACAAGGAACGGTCAGTTTGATCCAGTTTTACGAGATATTATCAACTTTCAATGGATTCGTGTTAATACAGTACGGCCCAGCATTATTTGCATTTTTGGATGTAAGAATTCTGTTTTAATATTTGACTTAATAACATATATTTTTACCAGGGTATGGCGACTATGTATTTAGTCATCTTTTCGTTGAAAGGTTTGGAGGATAATACAAACGAAATGTTTAAAAATATGTGGTCTTTGGATAGTGCGAGACCACAAACAGCAAACAGAATAGCGAAAGAATCAAAAATATTTGTTGTTTTTGTTCTAACTTATTTGGTTTTGGTTTCAATAGCATTTTTAATTATTCTACCGTTTATAAACGACAATAGAGATACTTTTTATGCCATAATGCTGTTCGAAACAAAATTTTCAACGAATGTTTCAATTAAGCTCTTTTGGCTATATTACTTCTCGATGTCGTTAATGTGCCTGACAATGGAGGGTGTTCCAATAGCTGTAATGTATGTAGCAATGTATGAAAAATTCCAAATTTATATGATCAATGATATTCTAAAGTCGATGGTTGTTGATAATCGAAATACCGAAAATTGGAAACTGATTCGTGACGAACCTTATCAGCAACATATTTACCAATTACTTACGGTTTGCATTAAAAGACACCACTTAATCAAACAGTTAATTTTTTAGATTTGATAACGGTCTAATATGTATAGCGTCTATTTTTCAGAACTGCAACAAAACTGAATAATTTTATATTTGTGCCATTCATAGTAATTCTAATACTGACTCTCTTTTTCTACATCTGTTTACTATACTATATTATAAGGATTGGGGTATGTACCAAATTCTCATCACAACCTCTCATATTATGTGCATTAATCAACAGGTTAATTATTCGGACGAATTTCTTCATGTGCTTTTTCTTGTATTGGTTTTTTCATCAGCTGTACTTGGCAGTTTCTCATTCAGTTACGTTGGACAGTCTTTAATCGATGAAGTACGTAATGTAATATGTTGAAAACTTTGATTGATTTATCATTTTCAGTCTGAAGAAATGTTACAAAACATCGCAGATTGTCCTTGGACAGGATGGAATATAAAAAATCGTAAAGCTTTACTATATTTTATGACGCATGCACAAAAATCTATTGTCATTGGCGATTACAATTACATCATTTGTGAATATAACGCGATAATTAAGGCTAGTATCCACCGTACGCTCTTACAAAGATGGAAATTAACATTACAGGCTGTTCGCTTTGTAATTAGCACTTGCATGGTGTTTCTGCAGTTGGCTGAACGACAAAATAATTAAGATCACACTGATAACAATATGTTCAGCGACAGTCAAGTCAACAATTTAATGTTATAACTGCAACTTAACACATTGCTATTTGATTTCAAATGACACATCTGAGTTTTGTTAAACCATTTGCAGAGTTTAACAACATCGCTCAATCCAAATTTAACCCAAATCAAATTCAATGTTGGTTAAAATTTGTTTTGTAGAATGCAACACATAAATCATGCTTTGATTATTCTTTATTGCCAACATGTGTAGGTATACAATATATACGCTAGCTGTTCTTTTTAACTTTAGTTTTTCCTTTTCTATTATTCGTTGTAATAGAACTAAATATAAGGGTGGAATTAATGTAAATTAAAAAATGTATATTATTAAGCATATTGACAATTAGCCGTCTCCACATACTTACTGTTTTTTATTTTTTATTTTTTTTATTTTTTTAGGTACTGATTCCATCAATCTATCAAAAGCACGACAAAAAATCAGTTATTAGTCGAAAGCAAATAAGGTTCAGAAATTAAATTTTGCATAAAACGGTGTGTTTTTAACTGATTGCTTAAAACAGAAACCGATTCCTTGCGGTCCATTGTGTATCCATATCGTCCAAATTACTCCAAAATGAATTTAAGATCAAATAGACCAAACATTTTTAATTAAATAAGAGAAGACGTGCTTTTTCTTTAATAAAATTGATGACGTATTGACATAAAACAACTACTAAATTGTCATTGTAATTAATGGTGTATATAAATATATAATGGAATTATAATCACTCGATTATGTTCGTACTTCAATAGAAATACAATTCCTATTATTTATTTAAAAATGACAACGGCATGGCTTTTTTATATAAATGATAACACGTCAGTATCTTACTCGCCTCCAAATGGATCACCACCGTAGTCTTGACGAGAATATTCGAAAATTTGACTGTAAGTTAGTTACTATTTTAGTGATCTCACTAAATTTTAAGTAAACTTTTATTGAATAACTACAACGAAATATTTTTTGTGT
>QDEB01109314.1:0-13325 GCA_004193795.1 Asbolus verrucosus | reverse complement strand
TATATATATATATATAATTTTTTTGTGTTACATACACAATGTTTTATTTAAAATATCGTACTGTATCCATAGCTAGTTGAAGTTATTTGGAAAAATTATCGGTTATAAATATATGTAGTTATTTGAGAAGAAACTAGTCAAGGACAGTGGCCAACTTAGATTTTAATTTTAAACGAGAAAACATCGAATAAAAAAAATTGCATGCACATTTTAGATATAGTTTAATCTTGCTGTACACGTGTAAATTTTTTTGTGAAAATGTGTTTAGTAGTAACTCGCACGGAGCCACTTTTTGGGATGTTAATTTTTTAAGTCGACTCTGAATTTAGAAGCACAAGACCTTCAATAAACGAAAAGTTTAAGAAACATATAGAGTGTTGTCTAAAATAATTGACAAAATTAAAAATTCGTATAATGAAATCACTCTGCTCTATGTTGAGAATTACTGTTAAAGTTTTAACACTGGAAAAAAATTAAATACAAATTGAATTTAATCAAAACAATCAAAAATCAAAAAAGTAAACGGTATTTATAATTTTTTTTTTTTTTAGGTAATATCTACGTAATAAACTTTCGAAAGATTAATTCCAATTCCAACACAAACACTTATTTTTAAAATTTAATAATGGCACAATTGGTACATCTTGTAATGCCGAGCAAAAACTAAAGATCTTAGCAATTATTGGCTAAAAGTATGCGAGTGGCAAGTTTTAGATTTTTTTTATCTTCACCCAGTCTTACTAAATGAACTAAGAACGAAAATGTTTACACATTTGACCCTACTGTAAAAAAGCAGAAAAAATGTTTTGATTAACTAAATATGTGTTAGATTCTCAGTGGAGTTTTGTTCATTTTTGCAGCGTTTTATCTCCGTTTAATTACGTATTGAGATAAAAATTTACGAAATTTTATAAACTTTAAGCTAATTCTACACATTGAAGTTTCTAAAAGTTTCTAGAATTGTCGCAATTTAAGAAGTGGGCGTCACGTGACGGTAAACCACGTAAATAGGCGTCGTCCCATTCATTTGTCTCTTGCGCCAGTGGTACTAGAAACTTAACAATTTTTCTATCTCTTGAATGTATTAGAAAAAGATAACTGAACGTGTCAAATTTTATACGAAACTTCACTTACTGTAAGAAAATTTGACAAAAATTTGAAACACGCTTTAAAACTTCTTAAATTGGAAAAACTTTCAACACTCTATCAACATGATGAATCCTGTTATTTATAACAGTGGATTTGTATATGATATTAATTTTTTTTCACAAAGTATTTATTTATTTGGAATTAAACTTCACAAGTTAACTTGTCAAGAAACTTGCGTGTGTAGAATAGTTCTTAAAAATCAACTGGGATTTTATGAAGCGATTTATGAAAATGCTATAAAATTATGTTTAATCCTATAAAGTTCTGTCAAGTTTTATATAATTCTAAGAAATTAATTGAATTTTATGTAATTCCATACAATTTTGTAAAAATGATATTATTTTATGCACCTAAGATATGTTTTTTTTTGCAAAATTCATAATATAGAATAATAGTTTATTTTGAAAGCGCTATTTCAAATTTTGTTTTCGTAATTATCAAATAAATTTCGAACAAAGTATTTTGTCCACAACTGCATTCTTAATTTTGTAATCAATTTGATTAAAAGTAAAAAAAAAAAACGTAGAACTCGTAGAAATCGTAATATGGTTTAAACGTCATGGTGTTTGGCATTAAAAAAAAGAAATGTAAAAATATAATAACCTGTCTAAATAATACTTAAGGTTAAAAATCTGTTATAAAATTATAAAATAAATGCTACAATTTTGCACTTAAAAATATGAGATAGTAATGTCAATTAAATTTTCAAATGTTATGAAGTGTCATGTAATTTGTACGAAATTATAAAATTGTTGCTTTTTAAGTAGTTATTCTCTTGAAATTGTTGTTAAGTAACATATTTATAACATTCCATCATTTGAAGTAGTACATAATAACTTACCATTTGAGTATTTTTCGAAAATTCTCATTTTATTTTTGTAAACGGCACATTTTAAAAGTGCAAGACATCCTTGGAAACCTAATTTTATGACTCTTTAATAGAAAACAAACAAATATAATATATGAATGTGTTTTTTAATACATGTTTTGTGAAATGTGAATTGTATAAAAATATTTTTCAGATATCTTACACTTTAGACAAATACTCGAAAATTTATGCAATTTGCCATTTGGCATGACGCTAAATTTACATATAATTTTATACAAAATGCAATCAGTCATTTGCGACGGTATTGCTAAAGTTGTTTGCATTTGTATAACAGCTGAAAATATTTTAAAAATTTCATTTACAGTTTTACGGGTAAAAAGAAATCTCTTAAAAAATCGAGTGGTATTTGAAATAGTTATTTACCTAACGTGTTCGGGAAATTAATTTTCCCGCATGACCGAAGGGAGTGATGCATTTAATGCGAATACGGGAAAATTTTTCCCGAAAAAGTTAGGTACAAGGTTTTTTATAATGAATAACTAAAAATTATTTAAAAATAAATAATTTGATATTATTAGTATTTAACTATTTACTGAGTTGATAGCACTGCCCGCATCTAGCACTGCGTTATTACTATGTTCCTGTGGTTTAAAATTTGAAAAATTGTACCATTTTGTAATTTTCTGATATAATTTTGTAAAAAATGAGCGATTCCGAAGAATTTTTGACATCACTTGGAATCAAGGAAGCAGCAAAGGAAGCAACATTGAGTTTGCTTCCTCATTTCCTGATTTATTGTGTTTAAGTATCGTTGGGATTTCACTCTTAGTTTACATTTAATATGTTTGACGTTTTGTGTTCTGTCATCTAATACCAACTGCACAACGCAATTCCCCCCAGTTTCTCTGGCAAAGTAAGAAGCACCGCAGTGTGGGAAATGCGTTTTTCCATGCGTCGAGAACAACTATAAAATATCTATTTTGAGGTTATGAGTTATTGTACAAGTTATCATACAATATTTTATGCCAAAATAAAGAATTACATAAAATAAATTACTCAGTAATAAAATTTAAAAAGTCAAAATATTAAAATGTTGCTTGAAACAATTTTCTAATCTAACAAGCACCCACATTACGATACAGTTGATCAACAGTTTACAAAAATCGCTCTGTTTAGTGGATCATATATAATAATCTACAAAATTTATCATCGTATTAAATTGTATTGTTGATTACTGAATATTTAAATTAACGATGAAATGAAAACTTTTTTACTTTTATTATAAAACAAAACAAAAGACTTTAAAAAAGATTTTGTAAATAGGCCACCGGCATTTAAGCAATTATACTTGTTTCCTAAAAATCCCCGTTGCCGAAAAGTTAGTTTTATGAGACAAATTTAAATACTGAAAAACGCACATTTTTCCAATATTTCAGACGGCTCTCAAAATCTGAGTCATTCCGACAGGCCAATAACGAACCAATTACAAAACGTGTGGAATACATTTGGAACGTCACGTCTAAGCTTGTTCAATCCGTTACGTCAAACGTCATCTAATGCCACCAAAGCCAAGACATCGGAGTGACATGGCGACTGGATTCTTTTCGATCACCCTCGACACGATGGCCACCAGGGCGAGTGCGAGCGCTTGTAAGTGCATTTGGTTTTAAGCAGTGAACTCCTAAAATAACCATGGTAAAAAATCAATAAGTGCAGCAGCGGTGCCGGCAGAAATACACACACACACATGCACAAACAGCAGACGTGCAGCGGAGGGCCGGCTTCGTAGAGGTAGAGGTATAGTACGTTCATGTGTGTGTATATCAGGACATAAGAGTGTCAAGGTCGGACTTCGATATGCACCACATGCACCTCGACTGCAATTGCACCAATGCAACAGTGCGCTTCTGCTGGTTACGCGCGTAAAGCATTTTTTTTTGCGTTTGGCAGTTTTTACTTCTTCTTGTGCGGTGTTATTTTGTCAATGTGATGTGGACTTGATCGCAGATTCGAAAATGAGCATTCGGAGAGAGACGCGATGAGGTACGTTGTTCTTTGTCGTCGTAACGTTGCGAAGGAAAAGGCCGGTAATGAACAAGAAACGTTTTGTGTCTAGTTTTATAGGAATTGTACTTCTGGCGATATTATTCCATCATGCAAATGACAACATTACAGACATATAATCCGCTGTTGATGGATTTATATCATATTGTGTTTAGATCTACGTAGCGTGATTACTTTCAAAGTCTATATAGGTCGAACTGTTCACTTTTTAACACATTATTTAGGTGTCTAAGGTTATACAATTATGCATTCTTTGTGTCCGTAATGGCAATAAAACATGTAGTTGTCGTGTTTTTAATTAATGTCGCTAGCTGAACTTATTCTAGGCTGTATTATTTTATTCCGTAAGGTTGTCAGCTCAGGTGACCCTCGTAGAAAAACAATGTCAAATTTGGATTTATTTCAAAGCCCAAACGGAACACACAATTAGAAATTAATTGAATGGCTTGAGCACATCGCCCATAAAGCAATTTATGGCTGTCAGTTCCTCGCTTATTATTTTAAATTATTAAAATTTCTCTTTTTTCATTCGAATTCATAATGGTTAACATGTTTACTAATTTTGTTTCCATAATCAACGGAAAGTTTTAGTTTATTCTTCTACATTTAAATTTGTTCTTACTTTTTTGTAAAGTAACAACAGAAATTTTTGATTTTTCCCTTAAAAACCCGACCGGATTCAAGTCAAGATCCTACCAAACCGGATATTCAGCTAATTGACCGGATGCTGAATCTTGTTGCCATCCTTATTTATCTACAGAGTGAAACCAACATATTTTCTTATTTTATCGAAACTGTTTTCAAGTGAATTTGTTGCAGTGATTCAGTTTTTATACAGTTATTGTGTCAAAACTGTCAAGGGAAATTTAAAGTAAAAAAAAAAAATTACAGTGTGTTCTGTAAAAAGAAATATTGAGTTACTCAATGTAAAGTAATAGATATATGTTTTATTTAGGCCAAATTTCATTAAAAAAGCAACAAAAAAAAGTCATAAAATTGACCCAGTTTTTTTTTTACACTCTGTATGTATCATTTTCCCTTGTTGGGCCTTTTAAGAAACCCGTCAGTGCGGTTATAGATTATGCAGCTGACTGAATTCGCACAGTTTATGTTTAAGAACAAGGTTGCTGTCACATCTGCAAAATGCAGTTTTGTCAACGATTTTATCATTATAACCAATAAAATCATTTATGATTAGATTGACTGATATATATGATTTTACATTAAGCGTGATTTCTGGTTAATATGACACTACATTTTTTAAAAATGTGTAGTAAGCTTTCTCAGAATGGATGTACTGAGATACGGATGATCATAGAAAATATAGTTCCGAACATATCTTATCAAACCAATTCCTTTCAATTTTTGAATTATAGGTCCTATTAAAAAAATGTGCTTATTCTTCCTTCCAACTTGCCGAGTGCATTTAGAAAACTAATTTGAAAAAATCTAAGATTTTCATTCATGTTTTCTGAAATTCTTCGAAGTCTTAGACTTCCATTCTGTGACATCTGATGATAACAAGGTAAACTATAAAAAGACAAAGTATTTAATCAGTTTCAAAAATGATGATGTTACGATTATGATATGCATACTAAAATATAATTTGCATAAAAACTATTTTTGAGTTAATAATACATTTTTACAAGAAAAATTAAGTCTGACCCAAATTTAGTCACTTTATTAATTTATTTTACGCAACTGAATGTTTTTTGACATTTTTTTGAATATTTTTCTTATTTCATTTCAGATGAAATACTTCACATAATATAACAAATTTTACAATAAATGTTGATACAGTTGTAAAATAAAAAACCGCAATAAAATTAACTGATACATTTTAAAATTATAGATGAATTTATGCGTTCACGATTTGCTCTAAATTTTTAAATATTTTGGTAATGCAATATTGTGCATACATATATAAAACATACGTATTAATTTGACTGCTAATAACGAAATTCTAAATTAAGAGTCTTTCATCTTGGAAAACCGATTTTTTGTCTCTGACAATAAAACTAATTTAATACTTATTCAATTTTTGGTATGATTCAAAACCTAATTTATTTGGCTTTCAGTATTTTTGAAACTGAGCGTCATATACAGGCGAAGCAAAAAACGTTGTTTCTAGGGCAATACATTAAAGAACAGTTTTAAAAAATAGCGCTTCTTGCGCGATAATCAACTCTGTTTTTTTAAACACCACAATCAGATTTTTCATATTTTTAATAAATGTCTAAATTGGTTTTTTTCCTTGTTTTATTATTTGCTCAAATTAATTTTTGAAATTCATACAGGAGATTTAGAACATAAAATTCGTTCATTTGTAATATGAAGGTGTTTCTGCTTTTTTTTATTTTGACAATGAGGATGTCCTTTGTTGTAATTGTGTATTGAGATGTTGAAAATGAATACTAAAAAAAACTTGTTTAAAATAAAAGTATTAATGATTTTATGTAAAAACGATTTTCTTGAGCTGAGGTGAGGTGTCTCGTAAAAAAAAACACTTCAACAACCGTTTCTTTATTTAATTTGTGAATGGGTGGATTTGATGTTAATATTACCGTTTAAGACATAAACCCATAATCATAAAAGGAATACTTATCCTTTGTCTGCACTTTACAACAAAATTTTCTTTCCTATAAAGCAACTTTGTGTGTTGGATGATATTACAAGGGAAATTTGAACTAAATAAAGTAGTAAGTGTCCTTCTGTGGAACGTATTGATTCTTTATTGCTCTTTCATCATGGTTAAAACAGATTTTGCAAAAAACACCCTAAACATCAGGTTATTAAAAAAAATTACATTTCCACACGTTCCTGGTAGCTTTCATCGATTTTCAACGTTTCGTGTCGAGTGACTCAAAAAACTTCCGCATTTGGGACGAAATAACCCCTGAGCTCAGCGAGTTTTTGCGACCACCGTGTACGGACAGCGAAGTCTGTCAGAGCAATCGACTTTTTAAAATAATCGTTTTTCCCTTGGTTTGTGCACCAGTTGCAAACACATTTATCTACATTCTTACCGAGTTGTTAGAATCAAGGCTACAAAAATGAAATGTCGATATATGCAGTGCTCTAAACCGGCGTACGGGAAATACTTTTGTTGCATTTCCTAGTTAAATATACCGCTAATTTGTTACTCGAACCTTATAATTTATTTCGTTTAATGTGCAGCTCAATAAATATGATTTACAGTTACTTTTGTTACAGAATCGAAAAAGAAAAATCCTTAAGAGAATGATAATTATTTATTAAGTTGTGTGTGTGTATGTGTGTGGAAGTAATAACGATAATTTCCCGCAGGTTATGATCATTTCGTGTGTATGTGGAAGCGTGACTAATCGATTTTGGAAAATTCAAACCGATTTAGTACGGCGATGGCAACAATGAGAGAAATCAGGACGTATTATCGACGTACTATTTCGGCTTGGGGTCTCGAATTCATTATGTCATGACCAGAGAGCGGACTCCATGTGCACATGTTGCGATCTTGACGATGGCGAATGCACATTCTAAATCAGCCACCCGCTGCGCTTGTAAATCCTCGTTCTATTTCTGCACGAAGAAACCCATTAATTGTCCGATTTCGGCAGACTCCGCCGCCGTTAATCATAGTTAACGCGCATATTTTCGCCCCTTCGCCTCTGGGGGATGAAAGAACGCGTGTGTGTTTTTTCCGTCGAGGACCAGGGGGCGAGAGCAGTTTTGACAGAGCGCTTCGTTGCAATTGTGGAGGGTTTAAGAAGTAGAGAGAGCCACTATTGATCGCATTTTTTGATCCCTTTCCGTGTCTCCCCCCGTCCCTCAACCCCGGCGCTACTTGCTAAATGCACCCGAAAGTGTGCTGCTGCAGTTTTCCTGGATTTTTACGTTGGCGGTGCGCAAACGAAAAAAATTCATCAATTTTAATTGCGAATTGCGGTCGTAGAAAATTCGTAACCTTGATTATAATTGCGAAATTGCGTCAGGATGCATGTTATATGTATGTGTACGTGTGAATCATAGATTGTTTGGCATTTGAAAATTTTATGGTTTCTAATTCTTCGACCATCATTAGCTAAATCAAGGACGAAAACGGAGCTCTTGTGCAACATACGGTTTTCCACCGTGTCTTTCTTCTCTCACTGCGTTCGTAAGTGTCCTTTTTTTTTTAATGAGATTTTTGCGCAATTGAGAAAATTCAGACAGTTATTCTTACGTATCGCGAGTGGGTTCGGCTCGAGCCAAAACCTTCACGGAATCGATACCAATTTCTAAATTGAACACGTGCCCTAAAAAACAATATTTTAGCCGACAATGTAAATATTTGGCAAACCCGCCCTGTTCCAGTGTTCTTTATTGTGTTGTCGCGCGGGGCCCCTTTTAATTTCGTCTATTTTAGGGGTGAATTTAAGGATGTTTATTTCCGAACCCTCGCAGCGGCAAAAAAGAAGGCAATTATTATCCCGGCAAAGAAAATTAAGGATCGATCGCACCAGTTCGATACAACAAACACAAACATCGCAAAATTTTTAATCTCTGATTGATTATCACCATGGATGTAAGAGATATATAACCTGAAAGAGACAAAAATAAAACACCCTGACTTAACCGTTTCTACTTTTACTTCATATTAATGCTACTATTTAACAGACACAAACTAATAGAGTATTTCAAAGACATGTTTTGCTCCATTAAAAGCAAAATATGAAACGTACCATTACTTTGTCAATTTTTTTTACTTTTAATTATAAACGGATACGACTTATGTTTTATTTATTATATTTTAACACTCTCTGATAAAAAAATTCTTCGTTCGAAAACATTTCAAATTAGTTTCGGAAAATATATTAAAATAAAATTTTTTGAATTATTTAACACATTTTTAAGTTTAGCTTCATACAATTTCCTTAATTCATTCAATTTGTTCTTAATTAATTTAGGAAATTATGTGATTTTCTGTTTCCTTGTTAAAAGTTTATGTATTTATTGATATCAATTAACATTTTAGCTGATGATGGTAAGGGCCCTCACCGAAATATATCCTTAATTTAAATATAAACTTGAAATAGTGGGCAGACTTTGAGTCTAGCTCAATTCAATTCTTTAAATGATACACAGCTGAATAATAAATTTTAAAAAATAAAATTTAGTAACACAAAATGTAATAACTAAAATTTTTAACTTTTATTGACATAAAAACATGATTTTAAAAAATCTTCAGATTATATTTACTTGAAAAAAAAATTATGGTTTTCATTTATTAATGTTTTCTGAATATTATTATATCATATTTTACATTGTATTATACTTATTTCCTTATATTTTGATTACAAAAATGATTCAGAAGTAGTCACAGAAAAATGGTATATACTTAAATGTCGGTTTTTTGTATATATATTTCTGAATGCATAATTGTGCATCATCTTTCTGTCTGGATTTATATTTATTAAAATTATAACTCAATAAGTAATAAAAGCAGACAAAACATTTTTTTTTATTTTGGTTTTTATGAACATTTCCTATCTGACATTTTGTATTATAAAAGACAAAAGATACTAATGAAAAGAAAGTTTCTGAATTTCGCTATATCACATAAATCAACAAGTAAAAGTAACTGCAAAAGTCAAAATACAGTTAGGAAGAGAGTTATTAATGGTTCTCGCTTTTTTAACAGTTCATGTTGTTTACGCACTTCCCCACAAATTAAACAGAAATTTAAATTATTTAACTTCTTCTGACTCCATACATTTGCCGACAAGATATTATCCACAATTTCCTGAAATTTGTTGTATCGACGTATTTCCTTTGACGTAAACTTGTAGATTTCAAAAGAGGCCCTCATTTTCCAACTGACCCATTCGTTGTCGCTGTATAATCAACTTTAATTTTGTTCATTAAATGCGTCTAAGGGTGCTACGATTGCATGTTTTCTTTTTTTTTGACAATATATGATGTGAGACAAAAATTTTCTTTTAGGTAATCCCGAGCAGAAAACCGAATCATCATTTATGGCACTGCCGCCATTATTCATAGGTTTGTGTTTTTGTTTCGAAATTAATCGCGATTTTCGCTATCTCGTTGAAAATTTCCGTCCGCTTAAGGACAAATCAAACTGCGGAAATGCATGTTTTTGCAAACGGAAGTCTGATTCGGATGACATTTGGTTAGGAAAAAATACTACAATAAAAACGAAATAAACAATAAACAAACATGTCGGCCATTCCATCCCAATAATAATAATTCTCTTTTATTCGATCGTCGAGAAAAAAAATGTTGAAATGGCCGAGGGCTAACCGTCTGATGTGGTTTTTATTATTTGACGTTGCAGTTGTTATTTTTCCCTTTGTTATAGGAAGGGTATATTTTACATGAATTTTTCAGATCACTAAATTAATTTTTACAATTATTACTCGCTTTGTTATCATTCATTATTGATGTCGTTTTGTACACATTGAAAAATGTTTAATGAGAGCCCAGCTTACATTTCCATTTAAACTTTTTTGTTTTGTTTTCTACATAATATATATTTATTTAATTTGATGAATTTATTTTGTCATTTTCATATTGTAATAATTATTACATTCAACCAATCATAAAAATGCAACCAACATTTCAATTATTAAACGAAAGACACACATAACGATTAAATTACGAAGCTAATAAACATAAATATCAATAAAGGAAACAATTTGCATCATCATCCTAATGAAGTTGTAATAATAAAATCAATGAGTATGTGGCATGAGAATGGGTAATTTTTAAAATTTTAATTCTAACTTCTTATTAGTTACCATTGTATACTTATTCATGGTACAATTTTTGACTATTCAGTTGTTCTTTAACTCTATTTTTGTATTTAATATAACTATTTAAACTGAACATATCCCGAATCGAGAAAAGTTAAAGAACATCATTTATAGATTCATGTCAGGTGTATGAGACTATACATTTTTTATATGGGAACAATGTGCAGCTGTCAAAGTGCACATTATTTATTTTTTAAAGTACAAGTGTGGAAGCTCTCAAATATTCCAACAAATTATTCTAGAACTCGTTCATTTATCGTACAGACGACAACTTCTGATATGTAATTTAGACGGCTTTTAAAATTTTTCAATTTCAAGTCAGTGACGCTAAATACACGGATCAAATGTTGCATTTTCTGAAAAGACATTACAACCCACTAATGGATTTTGTCGTAAAAGTGCATTTATTCAAAGTTTGCACAAAAAACTGAACTCAAGGATACCCGCGTACAGTAGCTTTATCAACAATTAAAACGCAGTTGCAATAATTACAAGCAACAAAAACTGAAAATACTAAAAACTATAAATAGAAAGTTAAAGCGGTTAAACCATATAATGGGAATATTTATACATAAATTCAATAATAAAATTAATTTCATTATATAATTGTTATTGCTATGGATTGCTTTAAAGGTTACAAAAATGTCGAGAAACGAAAGAAATAATTATAAGAAATTAAACGTTAATAATTTAATACTAACAATAATAAACTGGTCTCCGCAGACAACTCGATAAGTGTGTAGTGACGTCACACTTTATTTTAAATAATTAATTTAAATTTTAAACATTTTTGCAGCACTTCACTCCTCTCCATATGCAAAGTTTTTAGAAAAAGTTCGTATTTCTCACATTTGCTAACTCATTCATGCATTAGTTTGTAATTCGTCATTTTAGAAATTGTGTGATATTTGAAATTTGCGTTGATACCCAAAACATTTAAGTTCTTTACACATTTGTTGAATCTACGAATTCAACACATTATTTATAATCTTCAACAGCATGCAATTATTTATAGCTTTTAGTCCATTTTTTCTAGTTTATAAAAGTATAATCACAACTTGTTACTTAATGTGTTATGATGAAAATGGGAAATTAGCATGCTTTTGCTAATTTTATCAGATAATATTACGCCTATTATCTTTTTATTTAATTACCATATAAGCAATTTAACTAATAATAAGTAAAATGTACACTATCAAAGCTGGTAGCTAAAAATTTTTACGATATTTTACGATTTTACAAAAATTTATATACTGTAATGTTAACACTGATATGTTTTCATTCGCTAAAATATATAAACCGTTCTAAATATTTAAATATTCAGATTTTTTTTTTTTTTGAATATGACACCCAGTATATACCTATTTTATAAAATTATGAGCATGTTGCTTGAAGCGCCTCAATTTGATTTTTTTTTCAGTCAAGAATGTCATGAATCAAATAATTATTTATTTATTTAAAAACATGTAAATATTTAGTAAACAGTTTTCTTGAATTATTCTGATTTTTCAAAACATGAAATGATACCTATGAATCTCATAAATGTGAAGTTTGGGATAAACCTATATTAAAAATTATACTACTTTGACGGTTCCTATAATTATTCACTTCAGCTTATGTGAATTGAAAATGAATGTGAAAAAATGTGAGCTGAGACCGAAATGTTTCTAATCACTTGGTACACTCAGTATAATTTTTTAGAAAATGTTCTAAATGCTCTATATGAATAATTATCAATTTTTACTGAAAAATTTTAATTATAGGGAAAAGTGTTTCTGACTGTTGGCTGCACTGGTTACTAAATTGTTACTAGCGTAAGAATAAACTACATGTATTCACTTACTTCCCTACTTACTTTCCTACAACGTTATAAACAACCTGTCTTTTAAGTAAGTTTAAATTAATAATTTAAAGAATATTTTTTTATATAATCTCCAATCTAATGCAATCGTGTTTTTATATATCAAAAATAAACAATCCGAATCATTATGATTATACAGACCAACAAGACCAATTGCATTGTTTTTACAGCTGTCTTTGACTGCAAACATTTATAATGACCCTGTATTTTAGAAATGTTAAATAGAAATTCTTATCGTTTAAAAAAAATAATTTTTGCCGAATCTGAAAATTCGTCAAATACATTAAAAATATGTCAAATAATGTACTTTTATAAAGTAAGTTTAATTTCATTTACGGCTGGCAAGTGTATCTGAACTGATAAAAAAATTTGAGGTTTATCATTCATTAATAAGGTACATAGGTATATTATCCGATTCAAAAGTCTTTTTATATCAAGTGGGTCATGACATTAAAAACGTATGTCTTATTATTAATTTACTTTGCAAATGTCATTTATTAATCAAAACAAATTTAAAATTTGAATATTGAATATTTTTTATTGAAGTTCAGCTGTTAAAACCATTTCGAAAAGAACTTCAATAAAAGATATTTAGTATTCAAATTTTAAATTTATTTTTGATTAATAATTG
>QDEB01109275.1:0-14079 GCA_004193795.1 Asbolus verrucosus | reverse complement strand
TTCAAAACTGCTTCTTCCATTCCATTTTGCTCCTACAAACATAATTGATAATAAATAATAATAATTAATCCCGTTAGTTTAAGTGGCAAAAGTTATACCACTCGGGCTCTTTTTACACTGATTTTTAAGATTATATTTGCTAAAAGCAGACTCCCCTGCATACCAGTTTTGATTAAAATCGGTCCAACGAGTCAAAAATTATAACCTTCCGGCCCTTTTGGCCTTGACTTTTGAGGTCACATTTTTGCAAGAAATGAATTCTCCCATTGTGAATCTACGTAGTAATTTTGATCAAAATCGGCCGAACCATTTTCGAGAAAGTTTAATTTTTCTAAATGCGCGTACGCGGACCAGGTTGAACCAATCGCAATTTTTATTTTTCGTATAACATTCCTTAGATTTGTATAATAAAAACTGTAAAATTTGACAATGTTATCTTGAATAATCTATAATATTTAATATATGTCATGTCATTTTACCTCTCTGATATGGACAAAGAATACCTATCTAAAGGCAGCATTTCGATATCTTAAACCATTTGGTAGAAAATTCGATTTTTCTCTTGTAACTCTGTGAGCTAATAACGTATTCGCGAGACGGATTTTATTTTTTTATTTTTTTTATTGTTTTTATTGTGTTTGTTGTCTTCATTGATAACGAAGTGGGGGTTGTGCATCTCAACAACCCTTTGAGCCACAGTGCCCATTACAAACTTGAAGTGTAGATTCTTTAGCGCTTCTCGCTAAAGCTCGTGCTCTAAAATACATTTTACTTAATGAGTAAGTTCGTCTTCTAGACGGGCTTAGATATATTTAGAATATTTTCTTACGGATTTCATATACAATATGTTAACAAAAATTGAACAAAATGGTCGGCGACGCTCTGTATATTTGCTTTGGTTTTCAGTATGGTGGCATTAATGTTGATATACAAATTTCCGAAGGAGCAATTTACATCAGTTTGGCTCCCTATGACGTAGGAACGGCTCCAGCACTCATCATAAACCACACCAAAGATACCATGAACTTCTGGGAGAAAGAGTCGGTTCAAATTAGAAAGCTGGCATCGCACCATTGTATGTTGTACACGTGGGAAAACCCGTCGGGACCGCGTATTTTGGTATGGGAAGGTGGTCATAAGAAAGAATATCATAACGATCTTCGTAAAGATGGCGTCGACGACTATTCAGTCGGAGAAAATTACAACATTTATTGGGTTTCTTTCCTCGACGGAATGCAACGCATTTTGCTCTTTACTCAAGACAAATTTGTAGCACAAAATGCCCAATCTGCAAATTTGCTCGAAATCCTTCAGCATGACATCACAGTCTCGATACATGGCGTTGGTTTGTCGTTGGTTAATAACATTACTCGACAAGAAATAATGTATATGGCTGTGGCTAGTTCGGGGATAATTTGGGAGCAATGTAAGATAAACGCGAAGAGGTTTAAACCCTTCAGCAACAAGGAAAGCATTGCTCTGGAAGCAGCTTATCAACGATATTTGGCAAGCTTGAACGAATATGAACCATCTGAAGGTAAATTTGTTGCAGTTTAATTGTAACGGTCTAAAATATCGTTTAGGTTTCACCATCGTTGATCAAAAAACTGAAGTGGACTTCCGCACCAATCAGATGATAAAACCGCATAAGAGAACAATTAAAAGAACTTTCCAAACCGGCTTGTGGTTGCAGATAAAGAGTAGTCCAAGTCAACTTCAACTTCATGCCAAAATTAACCGCCTCCAAATCGACAATCAGATGTACGATTGCATCTTTCCGGTAGTTCTGGCCCCTGTTCCACCTCCTAAGAGCGTAGCGATCGATAGCGGCATTAAACCATTCGCAGAGCTGAGCATAGTGCAGCTCTTGATGAAGAACAGTCAGACTAAACAGTTCAAATACTTCAAATTGCTTATTCAAGAATTCCATGTGAAGGTCGATCTCGGTTTTGTCAATGCGTTGGTGGATCTTTTCCAAACTTCGCAGTATTCGGAGGCAGAGGAGCAACAGCTATTTTTGAAGGATATGAGTCTTGTAGATGAGCCACTGTACGCTCATGTCTCCACGCAGTCGTTGCAAGAACAAAAGAGTTTCTATGATACGTTACACTTTTCTCCGTTAAAGATACACGTAAGTTTTTCGTTGGCAGCTGGATCGTCATCCGGACAAAACACTTCGACCCCGAATTTCTTGAATGTGTTACTTCAAGGTCTCGGAGTTACTCTGACCGATTTACAAGATGTGGTTTTCAAGTAAGGGATTATTTTTAACACTACTGCTTCGTCATTTTGTATTTTTTTAGGCTGGCCTACTTTGAAAGGGAATACACATTTTTAACACAAAGACAACTCATAAACGAAGCTACAAGCCATTATGTCGGCCAGTCAGTCAAGCAACTTTATGTTCTTGTCTTAGGTTTGGACGTAATCGGCAATCCTTACGGACTCGTTCGTGGAATCACTCAAGGTGTAGAGGATCTGTTCTATGAACCCTTCCAGGTAAGTAGTCATCATGTTTATTAGGTATTTATACAATAATTGCATGTATTAGGGAGCAATTCAAGGTCCTGGAGAATTTGCGGAAGGTCTAGCTTTGGGCGTTCGCAGTTTATTTGGACATACTGTAGGTGGTGCTGCGGGAGCAGTATCACGCATCACTGGTGCGATGGGCAAAGGGATTGCAGCACTAACGTTTGATAAAGATTATCAAAGAAAGAGACGAGATCAGTTCAATAAAAAGCCAGCATCAGTACAAGAAGGCATAGCCAGAAGTGGTAAAGGTCTGGTGATGGTAAGTCTTTAATATTAGATCACACACTTGATCTTTAATAAATGAATGGTAGGGTGTAGTAGATGGCGTGACTGGTGTATTTACTAAGCCGATAAGTGGTGCCAAAGAAGAAGGCGTTGGAGGATTTTTCAAAGGTTTGGGAAAAGGAGCTGTGGGATTGGTGGCCAGACCAACAGCAGGAGTGGTTGATTTCGCCAGTGGCTCTCTGGATGCTGTGAAAAGGTAACATGCGAAAATATTTTAATGTTTTTTGCTATGCGTGAATATTTGTAGGGTTGCCGAATTCACTGAAGACACCAATCGACTTCGTCCCCCTAGATTTTTGCAAGGGGATGGTTTAGTAAGGCCGTACAATAGCAATGAGGCTTACGGCCACAAATTGTTGATGGATTTAGAAAAAGGGAAATATGCAACAACGGATATCTATGTCAGTCATTATGTTGTTATTGAAAAGAGGGACATCTTGTTGCTTACTGATAAGAGACTAGCTTTTATCACTCACAATGACATTTTCGGTGGATGGCAAGTTGACTGGGCGTATACATGGCATGAAATTAAACAACCAGCTAGAGTTGTTCCAAAAGGAGTTGCCATCACCACTTCAGATAGTAGAAAAAAGAAACTGAATTTGTTTGGGTCCAGTGACTCCGGAAAAATTATTCTTATTCCAGATCCAGAAAAACGTGAAGAAATATGCGCTAAAATCGAATCTTTAAGAGGAGAAGCTTAAAATTATCACTGTTATTGTCATAGTTATCGGGTACAAATTAAAAATTACTGCTTTGGTTTTAGTTTTTTCAATATTTATTATTGTAACTAGTCACTGCAACAACTGCCTGCTTTTACGTAAATTTTTAAATTTGAATATAAATAATTTTTTTATATTTATTACATATTAATTACAAATATCCTGATTTTATTTTTCTTTTTTTAAATGTGCTCTAATTATCATTGTTAACGCTTTATTGGTGAATATATATAAACTGGGAAATATACTGACATTTTTAAAGTGTTTTCTTTTTTATTGTTGCAAAATTAGTAAATTTTACTATATATCATGTACAGGTGAGTCTGAAAGTCAGGGAAAGTCATTCTAAAGGATATGCTATAGTTAAAAATAAGATGGTTAAGACTAGAAATCTTACTCCGATCAGGAATCAGTAAAAAGTTGTAGCTTCTCAAAGTTGCAATAAAGTTTTGAATTTTTTTTCACGAGATTGAATGGAAGTAAAAACTTAAAACTCAGTACGTTCTATTAGTTCATTAAAACAGTATTTGGAAAAATATAAAATACAGTTTGTCCCAAAATTCGCACCATTCCCGTGGCGGAAACATTCTTCATCTATAATCTGCAATAAAAATTGTTCAGACTTTAGTAGTATAAGAACTAGAGGACAAAAGGACTTGACAGAACTGTGTGAAAATTCTTTAAGGACCTCTAAAGTTGACATTCATATTTTTCGACTTACGTTTGTCGATAGGAAGCATTAACTCATAGTACGTTCGATTCAAAAATAAATTTTTAATTAAAAAAAATTGTGCTAAAAAGGCACTTTAGGGGTGATACTATTGGATCCATAATTTTATGTAGAATATAAAAATATGTGGGTCTCCCATCTGAATTAAGGAACTTTGCGGCAAAACTAAAAGTGCAAAAAATTGACAATTTACGTCAAAAAGTTGGATTTTAAAAATGCATTAACATTCAAAAATTTAATTTCAATATCTCAATAAACAACTAAAAAATGTGGTGAAATGTTTCAAAAGCAACATGGCTCACCCCACCGCTTATTCAGAAATTTACATTTAAATGACGCCATTTTAAACACACTAGAATTGTGTATAATTATAAATTTGCGTTTGGTGATTTTTAATGATTTATGTATTTATGTTGTGGTGGTAGCATTGATTTTCGCCGTCAACAATTTTGTTCATAATAAGAACGGAGAGAATTTAATCACAATTTAATTTTTAAACACATTCTTATTAATGAAAAACACTTTGAATAACTAGAATAGATATTTTAAGCCTTATTTTAAGATTTTTATATACTAAGGTGGAAATCCGGAAAAATGTCTTCTCAGATGAGCACCAAAGAAAAACTTCTGTATATAATAGATGATATCGAGTTAATCTCAAAGTAAGTATGAATATCTCAAAAAAGAGAATCAGTACATTGATGGTTCATTTTGAAGGGAAATTATTGAAAATTCTATTGCACCCAAGCATTTGAAGTTATCTGGACCGGAATATGCCCAACTAACAGAACTTTTAATGGCCAAAAACAACGAATTAAATGAAACCCTAAAACTAGCAGCAGAACAGGCTCAGATTGACAAGAAAATGGACATTTTAAAAGCAGAAGTTGAGCGGCAAGACCATGACATCAACCACCTGCAAAAGCAGCTCAAAGAAGCCGAACAAATCCTGTCAACTGCAATATACCAAGCAAACCAAAAACTGCAATCCATAGCCAGAGCTAACAAAAGACCTGTTTCTTCAGAAGAGCTTATAAAGTTCGCTCATAGAATAAGCGCTTCTAATGCCATCTGTGCTCCTTTGACTTGGCAGCAGGGAGACCCTCGCAGGCCTTATCCCACAGATATTGAAATGAGATTAGGTCTTCTGGGCCGGCTCATGAGTGATCCAATCAATGGCCATTTATTGCAACAACAAAATAATATATCAGATTTACACAGACAAGGTCATCCAGGAGGTAAGTTGCTATGTTTGCATATGGATAGAAGTTTCAAAGCTTTCTATATTAGAAATCCCTGCTGCGCAACAAAACCAGTTTGCTTGGCATCCCTCGGGTGAAATTCATATGAGTGTCGGACAAGGAAGTGTTCCAATGGACACTAGGAATCATAAACAAGAAACTGAAGATGTTGAAGTTATGTCTACTGACTCGAGCAGTAGTTCGTCTAGTGATTCTCAGTAATACAGGAAGATGTAGATTGCAAATTTTGCCAAGAATTTTTATGTAATTTGAGAAGGAAAGTACTTGCCACTGAAGATGGTGATCTCTATAAAAGGTATTGAAATTAAAATGTTGATTATTCAGACATTTAATTTTAACTGAAAACTGCCACTAGTTAAACATCAAAATTTTTAAAAAATGTTTCTTTGATGATGAATCGTATTCATTGTTAGCAGTAAAATAGAGCCAAGTTTTTCAAATTAATTTGTTTTTGAATGTTTGCAATTAATTTTTAAGTTAGTAACAAAGACAAATAACAAAAAATACAATCTATTGGTTCTTATTTTGTGATGGATTTAAAATACAAAATTGTAAAAATGTGTGGTTAAAACATGACTAGAAGTTCTTAACTAAAAGTACGTTACGTTTCATATTCACATGTTAATGAGCTCAATACTTGTCGGACATATGTCGTTTGCTGCAAATCGCGAGTTGTTTGGTTCACTCTGTATAAAACAGGGCAATCCAGGGATACGCACACATTTTGGTCTGTAATTCCCGTGCAAGTTTGGCATATCTGCAACAATAATTATTGACGAAAAATACGTATGTTAACTCAATTACTCACCAAATTTACGTTACAGTAAGACTTTTCCCAAAGACGTATCTTCTCATGTAGTATCACTGAAGTATTTTGCTGCTGATTAACACACTCATTACACAAACTATTTTGTGTCTGTTCTCCACAAACAGCGCAAATGTTAGAAGAAAAATACTGAGAAATTGTATTTTTCTTTCCTGGTGAAAAGTTTGGCAAATACTGGAGATGCTTTCGAGGCATCTGATTAAACCATCCGGTCAAATCGGCTCCGATTAAATTAAAACAGCGATTGATCGGTGGAATGATCACTTTCGTAATGTAATAAATTGCGTTGGGCCTCAAACTTGGATCATCGAGGAATTCGGTGGGACTGCGAACGAGACGTATCAGAGGTACTCCCGGAGGCCCACTGGCTATCACATATGGAACACGTTGTTTATTGCGAGGCTCGTTTCTCTTGTCGATCGCTGTCCACTTCCTATGAAGATTCCGTAAGTAAAACGCTAAATGAAATTTTATTCAATCACCGTGTAAGTTCCAAAGCAGGAACGCAAGCACCAGGTCGATATCCGGATGCCCCACGGTACTCCTTGGCAAAAGTGAGGTCTTGTAAGCTGATTCGCCCAATCAGAATTTTTTGGAATTGCCTCTGAACATACTGTTTGACAAGACTAACGTTCTTGGTTTCGAACAGAAGACGCAAACACTTTTCCAGCATCTGAAAAGTCGAGTGATTTTGACTTGGGTCGCTTTTTATGTCCACTTACTTTTGCAACGGCAGGACACCCATCTCGTCTGACAGTTTCGATTCCTTTGGCATCGTAAGTCGGTTCTGATTGCTCGGGACTTTCATACATGTAACCCACGTACCGTTTTTTCGTCTGGAGTATGCAAGGATGGTACACTTTTTCCAATTTTAGCTTCACGGGATCAGGATTATCGTTGGTAACAGCCTCCGCAATTTTTCTCCCGATTTCAAAAGCCTCCGTCCGACTTTTTCCCGGAACTAACACGAATAAGGAATCGGTGTCTCCATAGACGACTTTAGCTTTCCATTCTGGGGTACTTTCAACCATCGCTATGGCTCTCTGTAGAGTTTCTCGTCCTTTGCTCACGACACTATCGGCCAATTCCATAGCAGGCATCCTTCCGCTGAAATTCGCAGCGGTGTATCCGTAAGTTACGTTGGCGATCAATTTGAGGCCTAACTGTCTGTTGTGAAGGACTTTCAGGAGTAGTTTATCGTCCTTATTTTTCTTCATTGAATTCTTAACCATCAGTCTGGTCTCGAGAATCTCTCTTAACATTCGCGGTAAAATACCGTCACGAATGTGGGACTTGACGTAAGCTACTCCACACGGAGAGAAATTCAGACAGTCTCCATTTACCAGCTTTCGGACTCGGTCTCTCGAAACTTTCAGTTGCGTAGCGCCAAACTCGAAAGGCGAATTTTTCCCTAAATGGATCACTTTTCCCAAACAGGTAGAAAAACAGTAATTATAAGCGATAATCATCGAAGGATATAAACTCTGGAAATCGAGGACGATCACAGGATCAACGTACAACCTCGACTCGGGCTCTAGAATTAAAGGTAGAAATTCCGGTGCTTTCATTTTAGCCCTCTGTTGCACACTCGGGGAAACTGGTATGTAGTTCAATGGCTTGGCCAGTCTCAGCATCATGGATTCCACACGAAACTGAGAGCCTCTCGATAACACCTCAAAAAACTGTATTCCAAACAAGCGGGCGAGTTCGCTTGTGCGCCCGATCAAATCCAGTTGTTCCATTATCTTCAACGATCCTTCCGCCCGAAACGAGTAGTAAGAAATCGTGCGATGTCTGTGCAGCGAAGAATTCCACCAAGAAGACAAATCCTTGAAAGAATATAAAGGAATCCGTTGATGTAAAATGTGATAAACTATGTTTTCGAATGTGTAACTTTGAAGGGCGATCTCGTGCCTTAGCAACCGCCACACGTCCAAGACTATGCGTCCTGTAATTTTAAGACTTCCATCGTCGTCGTAATTTCGACTGTTTTTGCCGTCGATAATTCTAGATAACGTAAATATTAAGTTGTTCCCAAGCACGCGCGCGCGGTCTAATAAATAGCCCCATGACAACATTTCGATTTCGTAGCCTACAAAGAGGTCAGGATCCCACTTCTGAATGAGCTTAACAAACTCGTTTATTAACTCTTCTTCGGACGCCACACAATCGCAGTTTTCGCTTTTCACAGAGTCTGCACCAACAGCGATTATTCCTGACTTATTTATGGATTCAGGACTATCTTCTGTTATGGAATAAAAGACAGCTTCTATGGAATCATACGCCGGATCTGGTTTCAAATCGCCTCTTGTCTGCACATGCAATTCTACTGACATGATAGTTATGTACTGACATTCGTTACATGCCCGAGCATTCTGGAAATTCTCCGGCGTGATTTTAAACCCGTAAGTATTGTTCAAGGTGACTCCAGTTATCTGACAAGAATTCGCTCGTTGTGACACAATTTTTCGCTTTTTTTCCAAAACGGGACTGCTGACGGCACTGTCGCTATCACAAGTGGAGATGCTGAGTGACAGTTCTAAATCACTCTCATCAAGTCTCCCCGGGCTTGTAGGGATATGCACAGTAACTTTTTCCCTGTCTTTCTTTACGTCGGCCTCTTGTGGTATTGCAGATTTATTTTTGATCCACTCCATCACTGCTTCAACAGTTGGAGGTTGTTTAGCGGGTGTGATCACACAACTTCCAACGCTACAAAAAGATAATTTTAGATTTTTAACATTTTCATGTGACCATTTTACATTGTCTGGCAACATTGTCTTTCTATGGGCGTCCAATCCGTTAAAACAGCTTTTAAAATCTTCTAGGTGTGCAGTTGTTTTGCTGAGAATTTTAAGTACTGAATGCCCTATTTCAACACTGCCTGTAACGTCCTCTACGTTACCATAATATGGAATTTCGTGTGCAGTTTTTGGTATATTTAGTTTGTCCAAACTCTCAATAACTTCACTTCTTGTGGGAGGTTTATACTGAGGGGTTATTATGACGTTGCGTAAAGGTGGGTGTTCGGAAATTTGTGGTAAATTGGTACTAAGCCTGTCTTCTTGGTGAAGCTTTTGCGAAAATTCACCATTGTAGTACCAAGAATCATCTGAGGTCTGTGATGTCTTGGGGTCTATTGAAGGGTTACTTAAGTCACATGTTTCAGAATTTTGTGTTAATTTCTTAGAACTACCTTCTTTTGCTTTAAAATTTGTTTGAAAATCATACAATTGTGCCACAGTAAACCCCACTTCTTTTTTCTTTTCTTCCGATATTTTCTCTTGATCTAACGAGGATTGTAAGTTGCAAATTTTCTCTCTGCGCTCTGGTTTAAGCTCACATTCTAAACTGTCTTCATAAACTGTAATATCTGAAGAGGTGCAGCTTTGAAAATTAAGTTTACGTTTGACATTACCGTAATTATCACATGTTTTTTCTTTTGGATCTTGCAGTTCTGAAATAGCAAAAATCGAGAAATGCGTTTGTNNGCGAGGTCTTTCACATAATTTTTTTCTCTAAGATGCTCGCTAAGGGAGTTACAACCCCTCAAAAGAAACAGCTGGATTACATTTATTTATAAATATTTACGAAACGATGTGAACTGCAACGACGAAATTTTGGTATTTTATTTTTTAATACAGGTACTTGTTTTGACAAATTATGATGATATCTTATTTCAAAATGGGGGTTTTATTGAATAGGGGGTAGCCTTTTGCCCCCCTTTTTTTGGTTAACCTTTTTCTTTTTTCGTGTTGTATCATCTCCTACGGTATTGACATATAATTATGAAACCGAATTTCATCTAAATCTAATACCATAAAGAGAAGAAAAAGCAAAAATGATAACAGAAAATTATTCTCGATTTCATTTTTCGTTGTTACGGGACTCAAATTATTTCAACATTTCCAATTTTTTTTACCTTGCTTTTCGTTGCTAATTGCTGAAGATGATACATAGATAGGCAGAGCGACGTATTTGGAAGATGATTTTCCTTTTTGGTTTGGCTTTTTGTCTGTATTCCGGTCACATTCATCACTTGAATCACTGTCATGATGTCCATCCAACTGTGGAACCACTGTTGTGTTCAAAATGTCATCATCCACATCCATTTCGTTCATGATATTTTTAAATGGAGTGGTCTCAGCCATTGATACACTTAGGTCAAGATAATCATCATCGTCATCGTCATTTTCATTCTCATTTTGAACTTGTGATAAAATACTGTCTGCATCTCCTATTTCAGCATTCTCGCCCAAATCATGCAGAACCTCAAATAAATTTTTGGCCTCATCATCAAAAGTTGAAGTAGAATCTAACGTATCATTGGCGACATCTGAAGAAAGCGGCGTGTGAAAATCAATAAGCGACGCATTCTTCACAGTTTTATTTGGTGGTGTTTCTGCTGGATACACGGTTAAATTTTGTTCAACTTTCTCAACCGCATTTTCAGATAAAGTAAGTTTTTCTAGCAAAGCTTGCTTAAAAATCAAATGCGATTTTGTGGGGGCAACTTGTACACTGGATAATGTTAAACATGGACTGATTTGTGAGTTTTCATTTTTATCTCTTAGTCTTTGTTTTTCGTCTTCCCATAATGCAGCAATTCCAGGATTTATCGCTATGTTTCCTTTAGATACTTCCAGACGGTTCAAGATATGTTCTGATAATGCGTCAGCTTCTAATTCACACGAACTTTGTTTTGGAATCGATGGACTGAACAAATTTTCACTATTGGAAGCACCTTCGCCAGGGCTCCCCCTATATTTCATTTCACTTAATAGTATCTTGCTCATTCCATGTAAGTTGTAGTCAATCATAAATTGTAATACAAAAGGAATATGAGACTCATGGGGTTGATACAGCTTGCCCAGAATCACTTCACTTTGGAGCATATTACTTACTTTTCTAATTAGAGCTGGATTAAATAAGAAAATTTTGAAAAATTGATGTTCTCTGACGTGATAACCATAAAGTGGTCTACAAATGGTTTTATTTACATTACAGTAAGTAAATTTTTTTCTAACATACATTCCTGATACTAATGACACTTTATAAACATGTTGAGTGGTTGATGATCCCTGACCAAATGATATATTGAGGGCTTTATCAATACTAGCTGCTATTTGATACTTTAAACTATTGGCATCTTCTGATCCATCATATGGAATGTACAGATAAGGAAACACGCCATGTATGTGCAAACATATCTTTTTACCTGCAACCGAAAGTTTAAAAATTGGAGTTGATATGTGAATACACCACACCAGTGTCTGCCGATCCAAATATTCGTATAACAGGAACTTGTGTTACCGACGAACCTCTGAAATCTGAATACATTACATCCAAACCTTGTATGGGAGAGGTCATGTAAAAATCCGCATTAACAATCCTCACAGCGTTTACACAAGACATTTTAGAGCTTTCAACCTCGATGTAGAAATTAAATAACACATTTCACATTAAGAAAGGCACAGTATTAAAACAATACAACGGTTTTATATAATTAATAAAATTTATATAATTAATTGGTAAAAATAATAATTTAATAATAAAAACATTTAATAAATTAAAACAATAAAAAGCTAGGTTATGTTATGATTGACAGTGATATAACCTTGAAACGTATTCTTGCAAAATCACTAAAAGTTTGAAGTAATATACGCTATCCAAGTTATAAAAAAGGTGACGTCATTGTACTTTTGAATTTATTGAAAATTCATTGTCTTAACAAAAATTAGGTATTAGTTTTGGCAGTTTATTTAAAACAAAACAATGTGTGATATAAAAAATGAAAGAATTAATGTAAATTGTGAACGTTAAAACATCAGACCTCCAAAAAAATATACCATTGTATCCAGTTACCANNTAGTAGTAGTGCACTTGCCACTCTCGGTGGCAAATTTGTTATAATATTTTTTTTAAGTTGCAAAATTATGTGACAATGGCCAATCTCCACAGACGAAAGCTTGAAAAACACTTGTATGGGGGAAACCCAACCGGTAGTTTACAAAAAAAAGGTCTTCACAACACTGCTTCCGTCATTGGGAAAATCAACACGGCAAGTCTCTGGCGCGTCATCGCCCCATACGTAACACTCTCAAAAAAATTGTATAAGCTAGAGGAAACAGAAGATAATGCAAAATTCAGTTACTACCTCCAGAAAAGACCAGCCGTTCTTCTGCACGATGTATCAGCGTACATATCTGATAGCGTGGAGGTGTCATCGTTGTTCCATGAAACAGCCGAAGTGTTGAAAACTGTAACCAAAGCCGCAGGAGTCACTGTGTACATGGTGGACAGAACAAACAAGGAGATTTACAACAGTACTATAGTAGGTGTCGATGAGCGCCATAAAGTTAGGTGGAAAATCGAAGAAGGCACGATAGTCGCAGCATTCGTGGCCAACAGAAATGAGTACGTGATGGTGGACGATATTCTTACAGACGAAAGGTTTCCGGAAGGAGTTGGATATGAAGGCATTTTTATTTTTGATTGGATTAAACATGAAATGATCAAATGTTGTCGTAGGAAACACGATTCCGAAATCAGTACTTTGTGTGCCTGTTGTCACACCAGAAGACGAATGCTTTGCCATCATAGAACTGTATCGACGAGTATTCGATAACCCGTTTACAAAAGACGATCTCAGAATTAGTATTATGGTCACTGCTTGGATGGGAGTTACTATTCACCAAAACCAAGAACGATTAATCTTAAAACGGCAACACGACCTGAATGACTATCTCCTCGAACTGGTTAAATTGTATTTTGGAGATAACACTGTTCTCATGGAAAAACTTATGTCTGAAGTTATAGTTCGTATTGAATTTTCTAACAAAAGAGCTCTGGTTTCACAAAGCTTTACAAAACTTTCTTTGTAGAAATTCGCAAAGCAAACATTAGGAGCCGAGAGAGGCTCCTTTTTCATAATCGATCAAGATAACATCGACGAAATGATTGCATATTTATTTGACGAAAACGATAAACCTCAACGCAGTAGAGGGTTGAAGGTGCGATTCGGTAAAGACAGAGGAATAGCTGGTTTGGTGGCAAGAACGGGAATAACAATGAACATAAAAGATGCATATAAAGATAGCAGATTTAACAAAGAAATTGACCAAAAGACTGGTTATATCACTAGGTCTATACTCTGCATGCCAGTTATTGGAGAAAATGGAATTTTAGGTGTGCTTGATTTTAAAATGTTATTAAAATTGGAAACATTTTTGTTGCTTATAGGTGTTGTACAAGTAATTAATAAGAAAAATGGAGGTTACTTCACAGCTAATGATGAAAGGCTGTTTAAGACGTTTTCGCTCTATTGTGCTCTGGCCTTGCACTACACGAACATTCATAATCAAACAACTAAAATGGTAGTGGCGCACCTAACTATGTCAAATATGCTGGTATCTCATGATTATGTCAATACTTTGAGAGATTATCAAACATGAAAAAATGGTCTTTCATGTTAAAATGGGAGTTATATACCCTCAAAGAAGACATTACTATTGCTAAATAATTCTGAAATGTTATGAACTAATGAACTGCATTTTACATTTTGAAAAATTATGTTTATATTAAGGACTTCCCTTATCTTTTCGAGTTCTATCAACTCCCAAAGTATTGACATACATAGTGATGCAGCTGTATATCATACGATTAGAAAAAAGTTTTCACTCTTCAGTTGATAACATATCAGAAATTTGATGGAGGTGTCGG
>QDEB01109244.1:0-32303 GCA_004193795.1 Asbolus verrucosus | reverse complement strand
ATTATTATTATTATTATTATTACCGTTTGAAATATACATTATTGTTAATCATTTCATGTTATATTTTCCGGAAATAGAGAGGGGGTACGGGAAATATAGTTTATGAGAAGCTAAGTTGCGTGTTTGAACCCATTAGACTTTTATTTTTATAGGAATTAGAGAAAATATGTCCAAATTTTATGGTCACTAGAAGGAAAAGCACAATTGAGAAAATGCTTCTTAGTGAATAATAACGGTGTGCACTTGGAATGTTAGTTTGAACCATTAATAAAATTGCTAATCGCCACTATCTTATTACATACTGAGTTAACTTTCAACACGCGAGGTGCATTCATGTGGGGAAATTGGTGACTACTTACTCCCTGTATGAATTTATTTCACTTGAGATCATTAAGGTAAATAAAATACAAAGTTATGGTGGAGTTTCACAAATTTATCTTGTTTAAAATGAGATAAATCGTGTTTTGTGAAGTTACACCCTTATTATAACGATAATGAAGAGAGTTATATATTTCCTTAACGTACTCTGTAATGTTATATATTTTTAAACCACTGTTCGATGGAGCAGCTCTTGATGGCTTAGCTATGATATTGTGCCGTCTAGGTCAGGGAGAAGCAATTATTTTTACCAAAGGGCCACATTAAAAATTTAAGAGAGGACGCGGGACGGATCCTTCTGTAATTATTTATTTATTACTTTCTTTACCGGCCAACTATAAGGATTTATTTATTTTTCTATGTTGTTTACTTGGTTTCGCCCGCGCTGGCGCGAATTTGAACCTTAGCTGCACGTGCGATTTGATGTGTTGTCGCAGGGCTGATGGATGGTCCGGATTTGCCCATCCTGCCGTGAATTACACGTGCAATACCGGTAATCATTTCTGTTCTTATAACTGTTCTGCTCCTTCTGCTACCACACTTTGGAAACAGGCAATTTCGGTGTTCTGGATCCTCTCACATAAAATACACGATATATCATTGAAACCCAAAGCACGCCCTAAAAAATGAAATTTGGGGATTGAAAATTGTAATTACTTTGAAACGAAACTATACACGATGAATAAATTAAAACAAGTACGCTTAAAATATGGTCATTATTTAAATACCAATATTAAATATATTACACCCGGATCTCTATTTAGATGCTATTAGTGACTCTAGCGACCATCTGTGCAAGAGGTCAAATTTGTTTTAAATTTTCTCTAAGAGTATACAATTGTATATTTTAGTATTTTTTATAATGACACCACAAACTGCTCGAGTTTTGTTTACGTCGTTCAGACATTTAACACCTAAATAAACATTGATCTTAAGTTGCTTGATTAATAAAATTTTTGTTTTCACAAAGCAGTGAAAATGAGTTTCATTTTGTTTTAACCTGATAAAAGTTATGTCAAACATTCATGCTTTTAAATATGCATAATTATAAATTCTAAAATTGTTATATCAACATCATTACTTTTTACATGGTGTCCTCTGACATTTCAATTAAAATCATTTTGGAGATTTTTTTTATTTTAACTGATTCGGTGCACGCACAAAATTCATTAAATTTTTCTTTATATGTTTATTTGATTTTTCTAATTTTCTTTCTATATGAAATCACTCGAAACCATGAATACAAAGATAGTTTTGTTTGTGTTGTATCTACATACCAAAATTAATCGAAACTAGCACAGGAAATCAAAAATTATATAGTTTAATACAGTTGAAAATTTCAAGGTCACATTGTCGATTACAGTAACGTATGAGGTTTAAAAAAATCGTACTGATTCATAACTTTTTTAAACTTAATGTATGAAAAATGTCGAAACATGAACAAAAATGGTACTCTGGAAAAAAGTGGAGGTATCATTAATAAGTTGTAATTAAAAAACTTTAGTTAATCACAGTCCAGAATTTTCGAGCCAATTTTCCCTCAGCATAATATATCTTAATAATAATATTTTAGAAATTTGATTTTCATCATTTTCAAGACGACGCGACGGCGACGTGAAACTTGTCGTGTCAACTTTAAATTATAATCATAGATTCATACATATCAGTTTTGACATTTAATTTTTTATTTAAAATAAATAAAGTAAAATGTAGAATATTAAAGTTATTTATTTGACGTTATAAAAGTTGTCAGTTTTATTGCAATAAATTATTGATTCGATGACATCGTTCCTTATCTACTTCCGTTAACGGAAGTGGATCGAGGTGCTCAGAAAATTAACACATCTCAGCTAGTCTTCAAACATTAGAAAGTGTATCATTCAAGGATGTAAACTCCACAGAGACATGAAAAATTATTAACTTATTGTTGAAACAATTGAAGTTAAAATTGAAGGTACGAGAAGTGAAATACAGTGTGAATATATTTTTTGCAATCCTCAGTAGTGATAAAACGATGTCTTCAAAAGAACGTGATTGATACGAGATTTCTTAAATTTCATTCAAGTTGCTCTGCAAATAAATGGCAAACTTTTTAAAGCGAATGATATAATTTTGGGGAGAGTTAAGTTCCAAATTTAAAAAAGGGTAAAGTATCACAAAACCACGTTGACAACATTTTCTAAAAATTTTTGTAAAGAATGATCATTAATGATTAAACGTGCACCCACATCTTTTGAAGCAGATACAAGCTTTTGCCGCCTTTCTAATATTACAATTGTGGTTGACGTTTAGATAGTGGTTTGCGTCATATTTTTCCTTTTGATAACTGTCGAATAAATATTTTCAAAAGTCGGTAACTCTGTTCTGCATTGTCGTAAACAAAAATGTCTGATTAATGAATGCGCCACCATTGGAGACAGTTGTAACACATGCAGGAAACTTGTATATGGAAATTGTGTACCCAACTAAAATATTACCACTAAATATTATTACACGCCACTGTTTGTCAAACTACACTGTCGCTAAAACAACCCAAAAATTGAAATGAATGCACTTGCAATTACTTGGAAGCGGAGCAATACCTTTTCATTATTTTACGAAGTGGGCAGGTTTAATCATTAACGATCACTCTGTACGAGACAACATCGATAACATTCCCACTGAATTTGTGCATTACTGAAATTTAAGAGTATTTTGAAAAAATTAACTTACCCTTCCTAATAATATTCTTGCTATGAAAACAATTTTGTACTGTTCTTAAATGTTGATAAAATAATTCCAATTTTCAAATGGCAACTCAAATGAACTTACTCATTAAGGAAATATTTGAGTAATTGTAAATTCGTGTTTATATCCATTATCTTTTTTGGAGAATATAGACTAACATTGGGAGTTTAGCAAAAATGTTTTCATTTTTTTACGTAAGCTAAACATTTTCATAAATGTAACTGGTAGAGGCTATGATGAGCAATTTTGTTAAATTTTGGAAAACGTAAACGTTGACAAAGGCATAAAAAAAATTCAAAATTTGTTTTCACTGGAACTATCTTTAGAACTGCTGATTCTAAATATTGTCCAAATTTTGTTATTATTAGAATAAGTAATATATTTGTCGCAAATTATTTAAGTTCAATTCACCTTGAGCACAAATCGATGTCAGTAATATTAAAATGAAAAATTTTAAGTGTATATTGCAAAGTTACATTAGATAATAATGAAGGAAGAAAGGAGAAATTTATTAAGATGGCAATAATAAAACGTCTATAATAAATTGACGTTAAGCAAACAATCCCCCGTTATTGGAGACAATAAAACATTTTGTGGGAGTTTATTCGACCCTAGTATTAATGTAATCGGAAGTATTGCCGAACAGCCGAAGAACACAAAATTTTATTGTACATTCGACATCTTTGTTCTTTTTAGGTAAAATTCTTTGTAATTAGAGCGCTACAAAAGTGTTGTATAGAAATCAATAGCTTTGATCCCACAGAAAGCTTCCCTTACAACAATTAGACCGATAATGATTTTCTTTTACAAAGGTTTTCGACTCCAATGCTAATCTGTGCGTCAGGTAATCACAACAGACATTTTCCTTACTTTTGTCTTTTTGTTGTTTTGCTTGTATTTCAATTCGGGTAAACGTGAAGTCAGCACTTGAGCCGAAATAATTGATGTCGTTTAACAAAAGAAACGGTTATTGGTGCAATGAAACGACTTGACGATTTAAAATTAGTAAATCCTTTTAAGAATTTGTGTACTGTAAACAGTGAAAACGAATTAAAGTACCATCCAAAATAAATTTGCTGTCCGGCCATGTTAAACGTAACATAAAAATAGAGTTACAACCGGTCAGTGTAGCACCGATCTTGGAACTGTTCTGCCTCTTGGCACTCATAAAGTTTTAACCAACTTAAAAGCAAAGGTTAACAGACGTGATTAGGAGGCAGTGCTGCGTTCCATATTACGAAAGGTTAATAACAAAGTGGTTGCGGTGCAACCTTTCTGTGACCTGGCGCGATAAGGTCTGTGCTTTGTAAGCTACGTACGCGGTGTCTCGCGAGGAGCGCCCTCTATTCACCCCCTACTCCAATTCCGGACCCTATATTAGTATGGCTTGTGCTTATCTTAAACACTGCCACTCTACATGCCGAGATATTTCGAATTAGACTTTTTTCTCTTGTTTTTCCTGCTTTACACAACAATATAATTTATTTCCCCGCAAATGCTGCAACGTCTTCGGGCCCCTTGCCGATTTTTTCAATTACTCCATCCCGACCCCGCACACCTGCAATTATATACAAATATCTCACACCATTAAGCGAGTCATCCCTCATCTCGAAGGAGAATCCTTCTTTTTGCAAAAGTGTCCTCGTCGCTAATCACGAATTCACGTTGCGGTCATTCACTGACACGAGGTTCAAATGCAAGGATTAATTCTCTGCTGTATTAACGTCAAGCCTTTCGCTATTCCTCGCTACATCCCGAGAGCCTCGGCACTTCCTTCCCTCTAGATAATCGACTCCCGCTGCAATTATCTACTTATTTTTACAGCTTGATAGTGGATATGGTGCAGTCGGTAGGAATCGATTATGTTAGGATTCTTACACTGACCTGAAGTACAGACACATCTAAAAAGCAATTGATGGCACTCACTTTCAGACCTCAAGCCGTTAAGTTTCTTATACAGATACTTGATATTTATCGATAACAACATTGCCGATAAAAATATTGATATTACCTTTTGTTTCGGTAGATAGGTGCAGTGTAGAAGTCTTACAAGGTCAAAGATTTTGGAAGGTCGCCAGTGTATGTGTTTCCATAAATCGATAATATCGATAATATGGATCAAATTGATAACATCAATAAAATCGATAAGTCGATAATATCATAATTTTTTGACATATAGATCAAATTTAGGAATGATGATGACAGTGAATAATTTACAGCACCGAAGGGGAAACATTTCCAAAATTCTTCATAGCACACTTAGAATGAATATAACCATTCCTCATTGTCACCATTATGAAAATACGATTTCAAAGGACCGATTTATGTTCCATCGTCTACATTTTCTCGAAATTATTTCTTCTCAAATTGACAATTAACTGAAAACTATCAAAAACGTTCGAAAGTCACTGCGATCAATTTTTTTTTGATGTTGTGTTAAAGTTGAGAAGCATTTAAATCAACGGAAACAGTGAGTCGTGGAAGAATAATTAAAATTAGATTATACGTGAGCTAGACTGTGATAAGGTCTTACGCTTAATCCTGCGTTTGTCACAGTCAAATGGACTACTAATGTTAGTAGCTATTAACTTTCATTATGCATACGAGTGTTAAGCTCGACTCTAGGTATGATATGAAAGATATGAAACCTCTGCCGTCTGTGATTGTTGGAGAGGTGAAAACATGTCATAATACTTCATTGTTTGGAGTGTTTGGTAGTGAAATCGCGATGGTATCAAATAATTTAGAGAAAATTCGAATTTTATTTCATTTTTATGTAAATGAAGTGGTTTTCAGCTAAATTAAACAATAAATGAGGCGAACAAAGCGTTGAATTCAAAAGCACAGGTTTAGTATATAGATTATGTATTTTCTAGGTTAAGCCCCGGGACTTATTGTGGAAAATATTCAAATTTGGGGAAAACGGAGCAATCCTTCTTAACAAATTTTAACCGAGGACAAATCTCGGGATTGATTGCGTGTTGAAATTTTCAATTTCCTGTCATCTGACGATGAAACAGTCAAGATGTTTCAAGTTCGCGACAATGCATAACAGAATCCGATACAGGAATTGAATAGTAATGAATTATCGCTATGCTTACGTGTATTATTACAAGTACATACGTGTTATTTTCTAATTTAATTGAGTAATAACTCATGGCTGTGAAGAGACGCAGCTTCAAGCTAAACTCACATTTCATTGTCAACCGATGTGATCTGTTTGCTTACAATTTATCAAAATATTATTGTGTACAGAATATACATCAGTTTAGAACGCTTCTCCCTAGAGAAACATCTCAGTTAGCTTCCTACTATGACTAAAATTATATCATAATATTTTGCCAAATACTTCTAAGACTCTTCTTATCGCCTTCAATTAATCTTTCCGTTTATTTATTGAAATTGATTCCCTTTGTTTGCGACGTTTACCTGAGGGTACCACAACACCCCTCCACAACAGATTTTTTTTACTAAAATCCATTACATCGATGTTATCTCCCTACAAAAAAACTCACACGCAAACACCTTTTCCTCTGGTTTCCTTATCGACGTTTCTACATCAATAATTGATTAGACCTCTTATTGTTTTATGTAAGCACACTCATCACTGCTGTCTTACTTTCACTTAAATAACTTCAATATCAAATCGATAAAATCGCAAAGCAAACTCAAGCAAATCCATCATATACGATGACTACCCATTTCCTAAAATAATGATATTTCTGTCAAAAGCATCACACAGGGTGGCCGATTTTACGCGCGCATTACCCCTTAAATTGACTGTTAATTTTGAAAAGGGTAAGATAAAAACCAAAAAATAATTTTAAAAAGTAATAATTAAGTTGGGAACTTCATCATTCCTAAGCATTAAGAAAATTGTTTTGAATATTCTACCGGATTATTTTTTCCTTTGTTAATAATTTATTAAGATTATTTCTTTTAAGAGCAATGATAAAATAAATATGAATTTTGCTTAATGAAAATAAAAAAAATGTAACTCGAACAACTCATTTCCATTTTAATAACTAAATAAAGAGGCAATACGGCACGCAAAAACGCAAAATATTACATTTTCACTATTTTGTGAAAGCCAGTTGCTACCCATATTAGATTTTAATTAAATTCAAAATCTGGATGATGTTTTCGGATGCAAACATTCAGAGTAACATAATTTTAGAAGAGTTTACTTTAAGTTATAATGTGATAAAAGTCCTAATTTTTTTAATAACTAAAATAGCATCAGTGAGCCAATTAAAGCGTACAAGCACTACATTTTAGTTATATTCATTATTCAATTATCAGCATAAATACATTTAAACAATGTCCAAATTTTTATTCATCAACTTTGAGATTTTCTAAAAATTAACGAAATTAGTCAATACAATCTCTACTAGTTATAATTTCCGAAAATTTTTTAAATTTTTAAAAACTGGTTTTAATGACTACTTCAGATGGAATTAATAAAATTTTGGCAAATTAGACCTTAAATTAACGGTGTAAACACTAGTTTACGACTATGTAAATGTTTTATTTTAGTTGTCATTCCAAAACTGGAAATTATTTTGTCCGCATTTATTGGTTTACTATTATATATAAAATTGAAATTTTTCTGAATTGCTTACTGTTCATCATGCAAGAATAAGGTTACTTTTCACGTAAATGCATTACGATTTTCTTCCCTTCTTCTTTTCACTTTGCTATTCTTGTAATTATTAAATGTCGATTTAACAAATGCTTTTAGAAGAAACGTAAATCGTAAATTTCAAACACGCGTTATCGCTGTGTTATGTCATAATCCATCCAAATGACATATGTTTTTTCGGTGATAATGGCCGACCCATCCTTCCCACTAAGATATATTATTTTGTATAATCCTTACAGGCAAAATCCTCAAATAACCATGTGCAGTACAGTATGGCTTATTTATCCCTCTACTAGCAATGAAAAAAAAAAGTAAAAAGTAAAAAGCAAAAGTAAAATTCTTATTAAATACAAACCTGGATTATATTCTTTACCATTTAGCGCGCTCATAATCATCGACAGTTGGCTTTAGATGCTCCCAAAATGAATGGACTATAACATTACACATTATCGTATGGTTGCTAACATATTCTCGATGAACTAGATATTTACAGCAATTTATACATCATTTATACATCTTCATCTCGTATTTCCCTAGTTGAATTAGATCTTATTGATACCTTACGTTAAAAAAATGTAACTGAAATCAATCTTCTTAGAGATTGTGAATTTTTAGACAATATAAAAATTACTAAAACCGTTTTATATCAAGATTTAAAATGTGTACCGTTTTAGTTGATTAATTTTGTATAGCAAACGACATTCGAAATTTTACCACCCGCATGGCAAGTGATTGAAACGGTTTGAAACGGGCTGAATCAATAATGTCATAAAATTTTCACCTGAATGAAAGGCTTCTTACAACCATTAATAAGTTGAAGCGTTAATAGTTACAAATTATGAAACTGCTGTTTTTTTTATTCGACGCAAGTTTGCAACTTCCAATTCTGTCATGTTGCAAACTTGTTATTAAGAATGCATTAGTGATGTTAATTTTAGTGTGAAGAGCGTAAATATAAATTGTTAATTTCTGCACAAGCTTGACTTGATGCTAAATCAACTTGATAATGTGCGGGGTTTCAGTCTCGTTTAATTAGTTTTGACTAAAATGAGTAATAAACAGACAGTTGGTAGTATTGCTGCTAGTTAAACCGGTTTTAGAAAGTGAGAAATTTCGGTTGCCAAGTGCTGAGTTGTAGCTTCGTGGTAAGTGAAAAAATATTTAGTTTTAATTACTCAAAATGTTCCAGAACAGTGTGTCTGTAAGATGGAGAAAGTTGATAATCGTCATTATTCAAGATTCCCCCTTATTTCACGGTGTAGATTCCTGTACAGCTTCTATACAGTTCCGATGACATCCATCAACACAACTGTTCTAATTTCCGAAGTTTCTGAGTTTCGGACTATGACGGGGTTAGATTAGACGGGCAATGAGAGAAAATTTTGATAATGGATATTGGACGTTTTACGTTATATTGGTACTAAATCACAATGGACGCTGTTAACACAGGTCAGGAGGCGTTGGGTCAGATCAATGAGATACCGAGAGGTGTTTGCTCGTTGGAGGTAAAATGTTTGACGGTGCGTTAGAATGTCGGATTGTTGTGGTGGAGATCCCATTTTTTGCGAATGTAACGAGAGAAATAAAGTGGCGAAAAGTGGGTCGCCATCTATTTATTAAGGCGTAAGCGCCTTATCTGCGCAAGAGATCAAACAATGGGAGAAGGTTGACACCTCATGGTCATTACAATAATTTACAGCATCTCCGACGGGAGCCCTATTTTTCAGGAAAGTTCAGTGAGACAGCTTTTTGTACAGTTCACATTAGTTTTTCGCAATAATGGATTAAGGTTATTGTATGACCGCGAGGCGGCAGCACCACAGCAAGAGTGCTGGTAAAATAAACATTACAGCGCACGTTGTATAGAGCTTTTTGTTTTCCGTGCAGCGGTGTAATTAGTTAAACGCGTAGTGCTCATAAACGCTAAAGTCGCCCCACGTATGGGTTAAGTCTAAACGTGTCGTATTTTTAAAACGAATCGATATTACTTAATCAACAAGCGAATGCGCACAAATCGACTCAAACATTCATATCGCTTAATCTTAAGCGGATAAAACATGACTAACAACTTCCTCCACGGATGTTCATACTTCATATTTCCAAACATCGGTTGATATTGTAATGAACAAACCGTAAACCATCCACATAAACTGACGCCATAAACTTTTTACGGCGTCTTACCTATCACGCCGAATCATTCTAATTTTCCACCACTTCCACAAATTCATTGAAAATCTGATAGTTTCAACCCGAAACCTCCACTTTAAATAACGTTTCGCAACTCGGCTCATCTTGTCCACAGCTTTCATCGTAAGTTTCCACCACGTCAAAGTAAAACAAAGTAAATTGGCTCCACTCTACTGATCCAACTTTAAAAAGACAACCAAAACTACTTCAGAAATGGGTCAGATTAAATTATGCGAATCAAAAATAATGAATAGAATACCATTAAAGTGGATTTTACGGAAAAACTTTACGAGTTAAACTGGCGAACCTGAACTAAATCTTCCAGTACTAAACTATCCCAAAAGTGAGTGGATAACTTAAAACCAGCGTAAAACTACACCGAAGTTACAATGGTTGTATCTACGTAACACCATTTCTACAGTTTTCACTCTAAATCACAATTATAAACACTCACTACTTTGCACGTGCTATGGAAAAGCGTTATGTGAAAATGGCAAAAACGTAACGACTGTTCCACAGCACACACATTAACAATACTATAGCAGTTTTATAATAAGCGAAACTTATTTTATTATAAACACAGAAAATACAACTCTTGCATTGAATATAAATAATTTTTTTTTTGGTATTTTTCTTTAAATGAATATTTTCAAAAATTGTTTATCGAAATGAAGAATTATTTATATCCTTCGGTTACTAGTGACTCTAATATTAACCTAATGATAAATGATACACTGAATTTAATGGTTTCAGAAACTCCACAATCTGAAATGAAGAAATTTTTTTTCCATGTTACAGTTTTCAGAAAGTGGTACTCTGTTTTTAATTTTCAAATCGAACAGTAATTTTTAAAATTTTAATTTTTCTTCTCACTTCTATTTTTGTAGATCATCTAATAGGATGTAGTTGAAAAGTACCCCAAAGAAGCTACATTTTGTAAAATATTTGAATTCGTTTGGTCTTACGTTACATTACGTTACATTTTAAACAATTCTGATCAAACTGCAACCGTTAGTATCTACTCATTACATTCATATATATTCTTGATGAATCAAAAGGTATCTATAAATCTTCAACATTTTTTTTGAAAAATTCATCATGATGACAAACTGATGCTAAACTGCAACTTTAATGTGGTGGCTTTGTAAACCAATCAAGTCTGCTCTCTGTAGAATATATTTTGGGTGTCTACAACTCCATAATAAAGTATTTATCCAAAAATCACTGCATTTAACTGCATTATTTGGACAATAAATTCTTAAAAAACATCTAATTTTGACGAAAATTAAAAGAGAGATGGAAGTTGGAAACAGTCATAAAAATGATAAAAATATCTATCAAAAACGTCAAACAAATTACAATGTTCTATTAAAGATAACTGTCATTTCCGAAAAAAAAAACATGTAAAAGAAATATTTTCACCTTAGAACGTGAAACTTTTAAAATTGTTTAATAGTATTAAATAAAAATTAGGGGACGTATTCTGGAGTGTTTTTCATAATCCACCCTGTACATAGTGAGCCAAATCGTTTGGTATAGATTGGAGAAACATTAAGCAAGAAAATACACTGAATAATTCGTATTTGCTTATTCTTCGACTTACTATGACATGAAAAAATTACTCCCTGAAAGTTGATTGTTTATTTTGCGAAAACCGTGTATTTGCAGAAAAGAGAAAAATATGTCAAATTACACATTTTTGAAAAAGGTGTACTTACAGAATACTTATTTGGTTTAAAATTGTTTTTAAAATTTTTTTTAAATTTCAACAATAAATTTTCAAAAATACTCAACTTTAATAAAAATCTTGAGAAAATTATTCATCATCTTGGAAAAAAAATGGAGATTTTTATTTATCAAAAATAAATTTCTTTGAATATAAAATTACACCAGGCTAATTGGTTTTTACTAGAGTACAAAAATTAAAATATTTGATTACAATAACAAAAAATAGTGAAGACGTTCGAAAATTTGATACTTTACTTTACCTAACACCAGCGCGACAGAAAATTTTTACGTATCGAAATTGCGGAATTATTAAAAAAACAGAAAACAGCACAGTAAAAACGTGTTAAAACCAAATAAAATAATAAATAACATAGGGAAATATTTTTTAGATGTCCGGATGTCCTGGACATTTCTCTACGTTTTCGGATTAATAGGAAATTAGGGTGAATTAAAGCGTGAATGGTGGGCAAAATGGAATTTTTTGCGGTTTGAGGGTGTCACAAAATGTAGTTTCCAGTTCCTAGTTGGGAGGTACAAGGTCGAGTAATGAATCTACCCGTATCATAACAGCTTGTGAAGACAAATATTGATAACAGACGGTGCAAATTTTTGTCACATTTTAATATAACAAAATTTGCATAATCGAGCTTCGAATCAACTTTAAAAAAACTGCTTGAAGCAGTTATATGTTTGCACATTTTTTCTGAATAAAAAAAATATGTATATTGATGCTAACATTGCGCTTGACCTGATATCAATAAATTTGGTGCTATCTGATATTTACGGCGACAGTAATGGTTCAGAACATGAGCGAAATGTGATTGTTTTGATGTTGTAATACGATAAAATAAGATTTATCAAAACGAAATTTTTGATTTTCGTGTTGTTGCATGGAACAAATTCGGTGAAAATTGCTCGTTTAAAAGCTTATAGGAGTTGAAGTTTGCATCAACGTTCGGTATTCATCAAGCGTAACACACTTTGACATACGACACTGGACAAAATTAGAAAAACAGAAAAAGTGAATTTCCAATTTGTTTTTGTGGCATTATGCCGTAATATAGGTAAGTCGCTTAAATTTTGCCGAAGGTATTGTAAGGATCAAAAGCTTTTTCGTTAGAAAAACAATTGAAAGATTGCTTTTTCCACACTTTGCTTTTGTAAGCTTTAACTCCTGTTACCTGTTATTGTTAATAAACGATTTCTGATCGTTACATTTCAACAAATGAACCACTAGGAAACTTTGTTTAATTTGCAGTTTAAAAGAATTTGCACTTTTGGATTGAACAGGATGTTTATTCAGACCACAATGATACCCTTGCTCAAATAGCTTTGTATGCAGAGGATTAAAGCTATAATAATACTCCAAGATATCTCTTGGTTTGTAACATTACCTTAATCCCCCTTCAGCTAAGCCGTTAAATAACATATAAAGAATTTCACTTTTTTTTATATACATTTTTGGAGAATTGGTGTTACCATTACATAACACTACTTATGTTTCAAATGACAACTTCCATTTCAACATATTTGTTTTAGTGGCAATGATTTAAAGAAAAAAATTAATGAATTGGGATAGACTATATTCCCTCGGGAAAACTGCCAATTTTTCTTGAGATAACTAGAATTCTTTCATACAAAATGCAGTAAGCTCGTGTAATGTTTTCAAAATTACAATTTCCAAAGGCATCCTTTCTATTACATATGAAAAATTTTCAACATAAGATTACGTACAGTTGCTCACTGTAATAAAAGGGCGCAATTAAATAACTTATTAATATAATTTCGACATGTAAATGGACCTCACCGCACTGGTGTTTTAATTAGAGTGTCGTTTAGAATTCTGAAAACTTAAAAAATGGTCCACCGTTTTCTTTTCTTAGAAGGGCGAAAAAGTCGAAAGAAAAAGTTTTTTAGTAGTTGCAGATGTTTTAATGACTTTTATGGCCCTAAATGGGAAGATTACTCGATTCTCTACGGTTCAAAAGTGCTGTTGACAAAACGGTTACAACTGTGACTTTTGTACATTGTTTTCTTTACGCTTTTCGACTGGTTGATTGATCATTGCAGTAGAAGGGAACAGAGTCTGAAACAATAATGCGGGAAAAGGAGGAAAGAAGTTTATGCGCAATAAAGACGGAGACTGGAAAAGAAGAATATAATTACCTATGTAACGATAATTGAAATTTTAATAGCGATTTACCTTATTTTGTGCGTACTGAGATTTGACGCTTTTATCTTTTTCAGTAGTCTGACAAAAGCAATCAATATCTAATCATAAGCAGTAACGAATTTTTCTGATTAATTAACTTCCTGGGCATAACAGAAAAATTAATTTGAAAATGTTAATAGCAGCTTTCCAGGGATCTGGCGTCATAATTTAACGGTCTGGTACTTATTTTTGTCATTTTTATGTGTTTAGGGTTGTCAAGTGTAGATTTAACGAGCGATAACTTAAGCATTATTTAATATATACTTTTAAGGACGACATGCTAACTCCCGGGTGAGTTTCGGAACCAAAATAAGTTCCTGAAATAATTGTTGTATTTCAGTTGTTTGTGACCCATTCCTGTAAGCATCTCACTTGAAAAAGCGTGAAATTACGAGTTAAAAAGAATGCAGAAAGTGGCATAGTGGTCTCCTGAGTGAAGAGAAAAGCCAGTTCCGTTGTACACCGACACTTCATTATCATTGCGGCATTCTCGTTTGTACTACGTTATATCATGGAATATTTGGAGCTTCAGTAATGGTGAAATTTTTATCGTTCCAAGGATATGCAGAAATTGCACATCAAATAAACACCGTTCTCGCTAAGGTCGATCCACATAATTGATCTTCCTCCTCAGTCCTCCTCTTATGCTGCCAAATCCCTCGTGTTTCATGGGTTTTACTTTGTAAATTGTAATTTACATACGCTCCTTATTATCTTGTGTATACTTCAAATGTATGTGAAAGCTACTTCGTCTTAACCCGCCCTTTACCGCAGTCTACTTTACGCGGAAAATCAACATATCATATATTAAACCCGGATGAATCCGCCAGAAAAGCCCAACATGATGAGAAACACAGATTTGACTTTTTAATTACGCACCAACATCGACGTTACGAATATTATAACAACCACTAAACCATTAAGCACACACCTAATGCAGGCTTGCTACGCGCACTACACTCAAAGCACATTAGATAAGACCCCATTTTCTTGAGAAAGACAAAATGAATATGTATGTTTCTAGCAATAATAAAATAACAACATCGATCTAACACAACTCAACCCCGGCAGTAACCAACCCAGTGAGACGTTAACGTAAAGTGCTGTCACTGATTTATCAAGTAAAACATACATTCAAACAAACAAAAAAAAAACACCACCGGGCTCACTTCAAAGCATATTCTAACCTTTGTAAGCATTTACCGCAAATATATTAAATTTAAAATATCAGGTTCAGGAATACGTCATGGTACCTGCCATCATCGGTTACATTTATTTTTATGAATTTGAGCCAATATCAATTATTTTAATAGTCTACAGCTCCATGAAGAGGTTGTGGCCCATCAGGTCGCGTCACTGTCACCGAATTGGATCTGAATGCCCTGGAGTAATAAAACGCAAACTTGAGTTCGATTAAATTATTATATTTGCGACCAAATTGTCTGGGGAAGTAGTCATAAATTGATGAGCTCTAGTATGAAGTAAGATTATTAAATATTTAGCAAATATACATCGCGCTCTCTAGGGGTTCACGCTAGGTCTAGGGCGCCTATTATAAATCATTTAGAGCGGAGTTTCGTCCGTTTTGTGGCTGCCACAGCTAAGAAAATGAAAAATTTTCTAAGTCAGAATTTTATCCCGCCATGTTTCGATCTCACTTTAACCACGTGTCATTTAAAATTTAACGTTCCTCCTCGCTTCAGACATGGGAGGAGTTATCATTTACGCATTCCTCACGTCTGCATCAAAAGTGCCAAAAGCGAATTTTCAATTATTAAATTGTCATTGATTGTTTTGAAAAGAACGAAATAATGTTTTGAGTCCGATTCTATGGAGGGTATTTAAAAATAAATAGAAAATCGTTTAGTTGATTTTCCTTTGCTGTTACTCGATTAAAATGACTATGTGACTAAAATTTATCTTCCGCCTCTCATATTCGGCTCTTTACATTTGTAATTTATCTATCGCCGATAATATCTGAGAAGGGCTGTTCTTGCATAAGTTTTGGTTGTTTGGAGGGTGTCGTATAGAGTCTACAGGACGTGGTGTCATCATCCCTAAAAGGCAGCAAAAGCAAAACTGGAGATTTGGCCTCGTCAGAGAGATAAGTCTTTTTTACTGAGCTGGTGAATAAAACTTTTCCAGCAGTCTGGAGATAATTTTATTATTTATTCTTCGGTTTCATTGCGATTATGCAAATATTTAGTTAAGATTTTTTTAATAATTAGATTTTTAACGATATCTAAAGCAATCTACCAACTGTTTGAAATGCTTTCCAAGTTAAAATTTGAAACAGAGGTCTATGAATATTTTATAACGAACATATTTCAACGTGCGAATAGTTTCTCTAAATCATCGAAAGCTACGAATTCAAGCTAATTTTTCATAACATTCAAATTCCTTCTTTCTCTGTATATACTAACCCTTAGATCATCTCTGCAAAGAATGAAATACCGGATTTCCGATATTTTCCTTAAGTTGCTGTCTAATGGAATATTTCGTTTTAAAGTTTTATAGCAATATAAAACTGGGATTGCCAACAATGACAACAAGGCAACAATAAACAACGAACGAGGAAAGAATTATTTTGTTTTTATATGGGTTGTAATAAGAAAAAACTGGAAAATATGAACTATGACAGTAAAAGCCGGTAGTTGGTTTATCAAATGGGACTCGTAATTTTTTTTTTTCATATTAATAAACTGCCCTTATAACAGACGTTACCTTTTCAGTGCGTTTAATGACTAATGAACTTTCACGAAATAAAACATCGTTTTACATCACACGGTTTAATCGTTTGTGGAACATTCGCATGTCCACCGAAAAAAGATATGTCCAACTATGTTATCTAATAGAACCTTAAAGAAGAAAAATGACAAATGGATAGAAAACGAAGTGGCGAAATTTCGAATGTAGTGATAAATATGATTTGTTCAAAAGTTTGGTGACAACTCATTGCGTTTGACGTAATAATTTGGCTAAAAATCAACGTTGTAGAGCATGTGCTTTTATTAAAGACTTCTACGTGCTCTATCAAAGACTTGCGAGATTTTTCTAGCTCTAGTCATCTTGATATCGTGTTACTCTGTTAGTAGGTAGGGAAAGTAACTGGCTTCATTCGTCCTTACTGCCCCCTAGAACTTTTTACAGCATTTTTATGGATTTGAATGCGGGCACAATAATTTATGTGCATAATCGTATAAATGCTACTCCAACGTGATATATGCACTTTTCTATTATATTTCATTTTCGTCGCCCCCTCTACAATTTGCCCCCGTCCTCTCCCCCTAAATAGTGACCTACCCAGAACATTGCCAGGGGAGATAAATTACTTTTGTAAGTAGGTATCTCCCTCGAAACTATCAACATTTACGAGTTAAAATCAATACGGAAAAACAGTGTGTAGTCTCTTTATTTTTTGATTGTTGGACGTCGGGACGTTTTGAAAAATAATAATAAGTTAAACAGTTATAGACAGAACATTTATTTTTAAAACGCTTTTACACTTAGATGAATAGAAATATGGGTGACAAGTCTGCCATGTAAACAAATACATCAACTTTTTGTCCTTACTAAAGTAAACGAATACTTTTAAGTGCTATTTATTTGTTTGCGAGGTTAATAGCATTATACTGCGGGTGAACCAACTACATTGAAATAAATAAAATATGTCTCTCTTCGAGCAATAAAGTACCGATAATCAATATAATCAGGTTGGTGTAGATAGCAGGGAATAAAGAATTATAGTTTGAGTATTATAATGAGCACGAACACGGCAGGTAGAATAAATAAAATTGGGGTAAAACTAGAAACATTGTTCCTTTAATTTGACAAAGCGTTTGTTCACCACTAATACAATTACCTGGAGTACAAACTGTGTTTGCGTTCATCAGAATGAACTGCTAGCACCAGTACGGACAGCCCCCTAACATGGAGTCGGCGGCTACACATGAACGCGTCGAACATTATCCACCATAGTATAGGGTGAAGAGGTCAAATGTAACAAGGGTCAATTGTAACAAATCAGTTCATAATGTGGAGACTTAAACCTGTTTAATTTGTTACCAAACTGGTTTCTAGAATTTAGAAAACCGGTTTAGCAAGTTGTCTCGACAAGTTTTATTAATTAGATGAATTGGTGCTTAGCTCGAGACGTGGAGTTATACCATTAAGCGTTAAAGGTTAAAGTGTTTAGTAATAAATAAGGACGGTAGCACGATCCTGACGAGAGGCATGTGAGTGATTTAGCCTAATATCCTTTATCATTACCGGTTGCGCCCCGGTTTAATACGGCGGCTTATTTTTGATAAGTTCATTTCGTAAATTATTAAAGGCGTAATCCCCGGACGGCGGACAACTCCTAAAGTACATATGAGTAACCCCCATGCGCCAATTTAGCCTTCTCCCAAACACCTCCATATGCTCGAGAACAATATCAAAGTCGGAAAACATATTTACGAAGTTAGTGGTGTACAAGACGTGAACTCGGGACACATAGTGAATATCAAATAAGAAGTTGAAGACTTCAGTAGCAGCTGGCAACGACCTGTCAACCGCATTTCTCGCTTGTCCTTTCTAAACGTCCCACCTCCCTGCGGCTACGGTATGACGCGAATCGACAATTTCAAACTATCCTTCTCCCTTTCTAACCTCGTTTTCTTTTTAAATTGTGCAAAACGAGACCCTTCACATGCCACTTCCTTTGTTTTCTTTCCCACCTAATCACTGATTTATATGGCCCTGGCCAACCCGTCACATAATACGCTACTCAAATTAATTACAGAGACGCTACCTTACTAACCCTAACCTAATTTAAAGAAAATATTAGTCTTCAATTACGCAGTTGAAATAATTAGCAAAAATTAACCGCCCAAATTCCTACCCGGTTAAATAGCAGCAAGTGTTGATCTCAGAAGACAAAAATCTCTTTTTTTGCCCTCTCAAATATATTAAAAGGATATCATTTGTCCCTTCATACTAAATCATAAATCATTTGGTGAAAAAAATGGTTAAATTAAATTCGAGTCACACTGATATCAAAAACTAAAAAATATGATTCCAAAGAAACAAAAGAAAAATGTTTTTATTTTTCTCAGTCACTCGAGTTATTAAAAAAATATATTTTTTAAACAACTTGTTAATTAAGACTAAAATAAATGAAATCCAAGGTCTTTTATATTCAATGATGATAAATACTCCTAGCCATAAAATACCACGATTATTTACGTAGATAACAGCAACGACAAGGTTTTGGACGTGATTTTTAACCTGTGTCGAGACTTAATATACATTTGGGTAATTTGTTAAACCACGAAAGTCCTTAATAAATTGGTTGATATGTATGTTTGCATTTAATTTAAAATTGAATAAAAGACGGAAATTATATCAGTTGTTTTTATCTTACCAATAGTAGAAATTTTGCATTTTAAATTCACTATTTCCCTTTTAAAACGCGTATAATTAATAGAAAATTTGTTGCAATCGATATTTAGCATATGTATGGGTTGTTAAAATTAGTTCCAGAGGGGAATATTCTTAAAAACACTTTATCCACTCAGAAAAAAAATAATTTCAATCTTAGGAGCTATTTTGTGAACAGTCTATATGTTGTTCATATTTGCATATCTAATATCTTTTGTGGCCGGAACGTTAAAAATAACTTCTTAAATACCCAAATAAACACAACATAAATAAAACACAAGGTAAACTAAATTTAGTAATAAATCCACATTAATATGTATGTTGTTTATTTAACTGTTAACAAATTCTTGTTGTATTCAATTACAGAGCTAAGTTATGATTATAAATTGCATTTGTGGTTTCATCGGAAGTGACGCTAATTTCAATTTCAAGCTCTTGTCATAAATTTTATTTAATACAAAATATAAATAATCTTGATGTTAACTTTTAATTAAACACTCTCTTGAATAATGTATTAAACATTTCTTATTACGTTACGTTCTTACATAGCCAAACCATTTTTCACAACAACTAAATCCAGATTTTTTCTATTATAAGGACGCTATTAAATTAAAAAAAAATTTGACGTTGTTTTAAATAACACTATATTTATTTTTTACTATTTTTCAAAATTACATTGCATATCAAAAAGTAATAAACAAATCTACCATAATATTTTTTTCTTCCTAGAACGAAGAGGCAAATAAAAGTTAGGGCCAATTTGGTTGAATTGAGAGTTGTATATAAAAGACAAGAACACTCTTTGTTAAAACTTCCAAAACTGACAAGTACCCTTGATTCTTTTATATGCTGAACTTATAAACGGCCCGAAATATGTTCGCTTTAGCATTCTCCAATGGCTTTTATAACCCTTTTACAAAAAGGCATAATTTATTGTTTTTCAGTTGGATGTAATTGGTACATATTAAATGACTTTTGGAACAAGCTGTGTATTCAGTAATAAAATTGTATACTATATCATTTAAAAATAGATATATTCTAGTGAGAGTGGTTTATTACACGAACTTCTGTATCTATCGAATAAATTTGTAAAAGTTGGGCGGGTATCTGTTTTAATGTTTTATAAGAAAGGCGGCAAAGCCATGTGTTCAATCCGTAAAAGCATAAATATGTCGGTTATTGATTTATAGAAAAGTAAAGCTGTTTGCATATTTAATTAAAATTTCCAATTTAAGCCTTCACTATATCAATAATTTTAATAAAAACTTCATTTCCGTACTCGTCGAAATTTTAATATGAAATATTGCCTAAGAGCCAATTTCATTTAGAAAACAAAACTACGCGAAAGCTTCTTCATTGTAAAAGAATTTGTGTTGCTGTGTTCGGGTGTCGTTAATGAATAATAAGAAGGAAATATCCTAGAATGGCGTGCTTATTTCACCCATTTTAACCATGGAAAAATTTTCACCAATAAGCTTCTTGTGTGCACCTGTATCGATTTGAATTAATCTGTTACTCGGTATGCGAGAAACCTTTTGTATTCAAGTTCAGGTGGACTTCAGCCATTTACAGCGATTTCAGAGGGTATTGAAATTGATCACCTCATTCTGATTTCTTGCTGTGGTCGCTATCAGCGCCAATTTTCTTACACCGTTATGGCCCCGCAACGCAAAAAATTGATAACAGTTTAACAAATAAAATTTTCGTTCCCCCCCACACACACACAATTTAAATTAACGATGAAATTAAGCAGGAAATGCGAAAGTATAACTTTTTAAAATTAGGTTTGTACCGAAACAACGTAAGTATAACGCGTTTATAAGCAAAAAAACACATTAGGCATAATTTACAAAGTTTATTCTTAATTGCACCAAAATTATTTTTAGTGCCAACTCAAAATTTTTTATGCTCGTTATTACACATCTTTATTATTTAAACCTGTGTAATTAAATTGCCTCGTCGTAAAATGTTACTGCAATTTTGGTATTTCTTTATTTGTGATCTTAAGCTCGAAAACAAACTTGAAAAATATTATTTTCGACGAGGCGCACTTTTTTCTGTTCTTTTAAAAATGTTACAGCGCCGAAAACGAAACAAAACCCATTAATCACACATTTCGTTTTCTATTAATTAACATCGCATGATTAATTACATTAATTAATGGCGCTAATTTACGGTATCAATTGTTTTTAATCCTGCCCCTGGCCATTATGAAACTGCCGGAGCGACGTTCTTTCGGTGCCAAATCGGTCGTTTTTGCAAAAAATGAAAAGTCGTCCTGAAGAAAGTTCGCTGAAATTTCTTCTACATACCTGTAACGTGTCGGGTGGGAGATCCTTGTTAATACTTTGAGTCAATTTTGTGAGATAATTACGTATGTTAGTTAACGGAGCTTACTATATAAATATTTACGAAACACGTGGTAAGCGCGCGCGAACTTGGAATGTGTAAAAGCTCACGTCCTTTCCGTTAGAAAGCTCGCGGGAGACTGGCGCTGTAGTCGAAGGGTTTCAGAACGGTGGGGGCGACGCCTTCGCCGAACGGACCCCGGCGGTCACTTTGACACATATCAAGTGAAAACGTCCTTTTGTTACTATTGTTACATTCGGTCAACTTACGGTTTATTTCGTTACAAGTCAATCTTACACCAAAGCAAACCACTTAATGTAACTATTACAATAAACCATCGAAAAGACCGAACCTTTTATTGTTTTCTTTAGACGTCAGCGACATCAAAAATGTCAAACTCATTCGCACAAAAACGACAAATTCGATAACAACCTAAGGTCACGGACCATTTTAAAACTCGTTCCCTTTAATTAAAACGTTAAATTTAATTAAATCTTCACGACAAATTTATCAACTCCTCTATACAACCGTTTCGGCCTTTTCACGACATTCTCAGGCTCGAAACTGTGAAAAGAACATCAACAAAAGGTCATTGAACTTGAAAAACGCTATACCCTTCTATTAGCGTTCTAGATATTTCAATCATTCAATATTCCAAACACAATAACGTCATTCAATTCGATAACAATTATTTTCTGTAAAGTATGCAAAGTAAGTAGAACCAAGTTTCATTAAAATTGATTCAGCTGCTGTGGGATTCAGTGGCATTTAAAATATTCTACGACAATCACGAAAATTAAATTGTCAATTCCAGTTAACAAATTTGTTTTAGTAGTCATTTTACTCTGATATATTTCAATTTAAACAATTCTAAAACTTATCAATTTGAGCTGTCAATTGCTAGTTTGAATTGAAAACTGTCAATTATTAAAATGAATTAACAACACGAAAATTAAATTGTTGGTTTAAAATAGCAATTGTTTATATGGGTTTCAAACGACGACTGTTAAATCAGTTTCAATTAACAACGTTATTATAAACTGGGAATTTTCGTGTAAAGTTCTGACAGAATTTTTATAAAAATTATAAATTCTGTTGGCTCTTGTATGATGCTCCTACATTTTTTCACTCATGGAGTAATAAAAATTAAGTTAAATAAATTAAATGAAATAATTTAATAATAGGTTTCTTATTTTTAAAAATAATTAAAACTGTTTATGTACAGTGTTTTAGAGTGGTATTTCTTATATTGAAAACTTCAATTTTTAAAATTTTGAACATACATTTCGTATGATGGCCCTATTTTTAAACATTTTAAACATTAAAAAATCGAAAGCACTTCTTATATGAGGATTGTTTTTATAAATCACCTTAACTTATTTTGCATATTAATAAACCTAGGTATAAAATACAAATTTTTCAATTTTAAACACGGATTCAATTTTTACTTAACAATACCTTACTAGATTTGTCAAAATTTTGAAACCATTTCACGAGAAAGTTTTAGAGTAAATGCGAACTGTTGACCTTTTGTTTATGAGAAATACATTGTGTCAAAAATTTATATCATCATCATTGATATACATACACAATGTATTGCAAAAAACGCTCCAGTCGCTGCGAAAAATTTAATGATTTCAAAAATCCTGTAACTTGAAGTAATTTTTTTTCATGTGATATCTTTTTTTCAAAGTCAACTGTTTTTCAAACGGAAAACCAGAGTTTTTAATAAACATTTTTACTATTGTTAAGACTACATATAATTTTGACAAATTTTTATTTTTAATTTTTGTTAAAATAGAATTGCTATTAATTTTCAAAACATTCATCAGTTGCAGAAGATAACATTGCATTATTCGTTAAAAGAATTAACATTTTGCCCCTAAATATTTCTTAACAAAAAACGAAAAATTTTGACTAATTTGCTAAAAATGAGTCAGTTCAAAAAATACGGTTTCTTCGGTGTTTCTTCTTCTACGAAGAAAATAATTCACAGTAAAAAATTTTGTTATAAATTTTTTAAAATAATTTCTATAGAATTCAGAATTTTTATAAGATGTGAGTAACAGTAAGTGAGTAACCCCAGAATTCATTACAATCGATCATTCTTTACTAAGATTTAACGGATTAAAAATTTGAAACGGTAAAAACTTGATTAATTATGGATAAAAAAGTAAACACCGTATCAAGATGTAAATGTACATAAACGTATAGTCATAAATATCGTGGTTGCATTTACATAAAATATTATTACTTCAAAGGGGTTGGTTTTATTGTGGTACAATTTATCAATTTTCTGATATAATACACTTAAATTATGGTTTAGTAATGCTTTAATTGGAACAATTCGCTTATAAATCCTTAGACTTTGAATTTCTCTTTCATTTTAATTAATTTTAAGTTTTTTCATGCTTTTTCTATTTTCATTCAGTTTAAGAGGAGATTTCAATAGGGAAAATCAATTTAATAAACTTTAATGCATTTTATTGCTGAAAAATACTTTGTAGCTGATGTATCAAATAGACATTCAATCTGTTAATTGCGCCATTCAATATTTATGAGAAATACACTAATCTAGTTGTTTGCAAAAGCTAATTGATGTGTGCAATTGTTATTCACAATGTTTTCCTACTCTAAATATTTATCTTTATTCATTAGAAAAATAGAATTTATAAAAACTTCATTAACTTTGATTCAATATTTATTGTTTAGATGTTAAGTTTGGAAGAAGTGTACTGGAATTGGCTGACATGTTTCTTGTTTAATTAATTTTTAATAAAATGTCGGAAAGCACAGCTAGTTTCCCCTTGTAAAATAAACAACACATTCAACGTTAGACCTAGTGGTGATAAAAATTTCTGAAAACCTGACTTATTTGTGTTCTTTTTTGTCCTCGTCTTTGAGAACTCCAGTAATTATTTCATTCCAACTATTTTGAATCAAACAGATGAAAAAAAGATGTTTTTTAGAGATTAATATGATACTTCATTCATATTTAAAAAAGATAAAGGCAATTTCACTCTTTTCCAAACTTTTTTTAATTGTGTCAACAACTCGGAAAATTAAATCAAAAAACCTAGAAGATTGTTTTAATTTCTTTCGTTTGTTTTTAACATTCCTAGTTACTTTTCACCGACTCGAGATTACTAGTTTTATTAAAATTCTACAAAACTTTTACTGTAATAATAATTATTTCAGAACGACGTATCTCTAATTATGTCGTTTGGTTTCTTTGAAACATCGACGACACGTGACTCCGCAATGCGACTTACAAGCCAACCCCTATCGATTGATTTACAGATTCAGTTGAGACATTTTATCCCAAACAGATTTGACCTTGTAAATCACGATTTTCATATTATTTTTAAGCAGACTCCAAAGCGGCCGAATTGCACAAATCAATAACACCAACAGAAAAAAAAATCAGATAAGGCTATATTTCATCTTCAAATGTTGCGGAAAGTAAGCCTTTGTGATAAAATGAGTTTATGCTAGTCGAAATTTATCAGTCGTAATTTATTTTGTAACTGTTTTCAAAAGAAAAAAAAAACAATTTTTGTTAAAGATTAAAAAAAAAATCAAAATCAAAATTAGATTTAATTTTTGAAGCAAAAACGTGCATTTGTAAATCGTCCTAGATTTAGTTTTGTAATCTACTCTTGAAAAATTAACTGAAACTGATTTTTAATAAAAATTCTAAATTACTGTTCATTTTGGTTGTATCTGCAGAAAATAGTTACATAATTTGCATCGAAGTTGGAGATTCATAACACGATTAACTCGCTCGACTTCATATGAAGCGCTTTATGCATTAACTTTGGTCTCTGAATCTGATTCAGGACCTTGGATCTGTAATTCTATGTAAATAAAATGGTTTGACAAACACTAGTAAAAAAAATATACGTTGAAGTAGTAGTTAATTCTATATACAGGGCCTGTCATAGCGACACCAGTTTTTGTTAAAATTTTTCAAAATTGTATTTATTAATATCATAATACCGAGTGATTATTAATAAATGAAGGAAATTTATTGGGTTGGTGCCTTTGACCAGTTGGCAAACCATGTCATTTTTTAACGATTTAGGTTTTTAGGTTAGGATTTTGACAGATTAGATGCAAAGTAGAAATCAGAGTAGAAACATTGTAGAAATTCGCTATCATTATTACTCATTATCAATTACAACTGATATTGTAAATAAGATTTTACAAAAAACAGGTTTTATTTTACTTTTGTTTTGACTTTGAGGACATAAAAATTTAAAAGTGCAGCCAAATTAATAAAAAAAATTCTCATTCGTTGGTAATCACGCGGTATTTGAAAAAGAAAACTTGTCTATATATAAATAAGTTTTTTCAAATCATTTCAGAAAGCATGCAGAGTTCTAATTTTATAACCGATAACCGTTTCGAGTATTAAGTTGAAAAAAAAAGTGCATAATTTTAAAAAAATATAGTAATATACTTTCTTGTCTTAGTAAACAATTAAGGTACATATTATAATGAGGGACCTTGTATTGAGTTAATGGATGTAGTACTCATTTAGGGGGAAATTTTGGTACAGTCGATTAATGAATAAAGGATTTTTTCTGTCGTCAAGAAGCAAATTAGCTTTGCTCCAAATGAATATTTATTGAAAGAGTTAATTAAAGGTTACATTTATGTGAGGTTAAAGCATTTTTAGTAGTTTGGACGTCTTAGACGGGGGACAAGAAACGCCAAATGTTCCATAAAGTTAAGTTAAAAACATTGTAATTGCCGAATTCTTGTATGTGAAAATATAATATTGTTGTTGGAGCGAAAACTCAGTGAAATAATACAAGACGTACTTTTGTGTTTTGATTAGAAATTTGGAAATAAACTTTCATGAAGTTGTGAGTTCTATTGAAGCTAATTCAAATTATCGACAAGTTAAATGCTTCATTGGAAACTTAACTACCAAACAACTTTAATAACGCCAACTTCTGTTAATGAATTACTTACAACAAAATGTTGCAAAACTTAATTTAAAATGTACTCTATTCGTAAATGATTTTCGCCATTTACTTGGCGAATTAAGTTTGTTTACTTATTGATCGAGGTCGAAATATGAATTTCATGTTAAGAAGAGGATGGTTCGTTTAAAGTCAACTTATCAACAATTTCATCAATCTGTCAATAATTGGCCTACCCTCATTAAATCAGCAGTTCTCGAGCGTTGGAGCAATCTAATGCTGTATCTAATTGTAGCTGTCGACAGAGACGAAGGAGGAGGATACGGATTAATTAGCTTCGGCATACATTCCGTCCAGCAAGAACAAACACCAACACAATGGGTTTTAGAAGCTTTGATCCATCTCGCATGTACCTAGATTAGCCAAAATATGTAGGCATCAGGTAAACACGCATTTGGACATAACAATAACGCCAAAATTTTGCGCTAATTCCCACACTAATGAATTATTGAAAAAGGCAAAAATCAATTATTCGTCCCACCTTGAAGGTTAGAGATTTTTATTTCCAAAATCGAGGGATATGTTTTTTTTGTGGATCATGCTTTATTCATAACACCAAATGCAAAACGGCACCTCCGGTTATCTTATTGTAATGAAACAAAAATTAAATTTAGGTTATTGTGAGTGGGGTACGCATCACCCCTGAACGAGGCGTACCAAGAATCTAACATCGTGATGACCAGCTTTTAGCTGCTCTAAAACGTTTATTATCCAGAAAAATAACAAATAAAAAAGAAAAATAAGAGAAACAATTTAAATGTAAATTAATTGTCAGTGAGTTGAGAAAGACAAATTTTCTTTCATAAGAATGAGGTACGAGAAGAAACAGGATTAACGGAAAACTTTTTTGACTCGAAAGGTCTTTAGTGGTTTCCAGACGTTATTTTATTAGCTACCACTGTGGTTTATAATTTTAAAATTCGAATTATTCCGGAAGTGCACAGAGTTGAATATACGCTCTTTTGTTCTGCGTTTCATCTGTTTCGCTTAGTTGATCAACTAAATATTTTTTTTATTAATATGTTTGTGTTCGCTGATTATGCCGTTTCCCAGTTGCATTAATTTTTCTTTTTTTTACCGTTTATCGGCTTTGGCCAAAGGCAATGAAAGGTTCGCCATTGAATTTTGTGTTTTGAACTGTGTTGAATTGCTTAACATGCTGACCGTACAATTATGTTCTTCACTTATTCAACTTCAATGTTAAACCTTGATCTATGTTGGATGGAACACTCGGTATATGGAAATTTCTTCTCGGATACCAATTAAAATTAGTTAAAGAGTGGAGGACTTCTATTGTTATACAAATTGCTCATGCAAAACAGAAAATTCCGAACAATAACCACTTTCGTTACAGGAGTGAACAGTTGGACAATTGGTGTGTAGTGCAGAAATCATTCCAAGAATTGCGACTCATTATTACAAAGGTTTTCATCGAGAATAACCCACAACATGAAGTTAAGCTCATTATTTACGAATATATTCCAATTCTTATGACAAGAATAATAAAATAAAAATCAGAGGAATGTATATAGAAATAAACTAAAATTTTTACTATGTTCATCTCAATTATTTTGATGTCTTTTTAAATTTTTAATAAGACAGCGTTAGATAAATATTATAATTTGCAAAAAAAAATCATAACAATTCTTGTTTTTATTGGAGCTTAGAATGAAATAATTTTAGGGTTATAAAGAAAAAATTCCTTATTTCCGTCCGATAACCATGTCTGTATAACAGAAAAAATCGCGAAATATACATTTTGTTATGAAGGGACAAGTATTTGGTTAATGTTATCAAAATATTTCAAACATGTGTGTAAAGAGTTTCGTTTAAACTACCATTTATCTCTCAGAGAAAACATTTCGCTATCCTTAATAATGAAACCGTACTCTAAGGACCGTCGGGACATCCTGTATAAATAAAAAATCTAAAGCATTTAAATAGGTGGTATGTGATAAAATAAATTAAACACAACCTCTCAACTTCTAAATAAAGATACAAACTTTGTATATTCTTATTTTAGGAATAAACTTTCTAACTTTTAGCTACAGTTTTAGACTGGATCGATGTTTTACGAGACTCTTGGCTATATTTATAATTTAGAATGATGAAGAATGTCTTTAGCGAAACGTCTCTATTACTTATAGAGATATTAAACTTTGATCGACAATCTATACATTTATTTACTGAAGCGATCTAAACGATAACGAAATTGAAACCGAAACCACTTGACTTGATGTAATGTTTAATAAAAAACAGGATCTTTGTAAACGGATCTTTTTTTGAAAGTCCTCATAAAATTTAATGACTGACTAGACATAGAAAATATGTTCGTACCCTTTTAAACACGACTTTAAATTCTTCCCGAGGTTGTCATATGTATACACGGTAGGTTTTATAAAAACGTTAATAACCTCTCTAATTGTGGATCAAGTTCCTCAAATTTACACTTAAATGAAAGCTGAGACCGCAGGGAATAAGAAGCTTTATATAAGTATAACGGAAGTATTCAAACTTTATGTCTCTTCTCAATTTCAGCATCAGTTTTTAAACAAAGCATAAGTAAAACATTTTTATGTTTAATTATTTAATTTAGGAAATTCCAGGAAACAATCCTAAACTTGAAGATAAATACCGAGTGTTTCAAGTACTATGTCGTCACTTCATATTCAGCCTCTTTGCTTCCTGTTAAAAAACTGGACTATCAGCAAAATAAATAATATTGTAAAAATAATATTTGTATTCTAAATAAGCAACGAAGTTACTGAAAATGTTAAGTTTCTACTTTTTGAATATTTTTTTGGTTTATAAATCGTGAATTTTGTATTATATAGGTGTGCACCTCTGTTATGAACAAATATCACATTTATTTTCAGCTTTTTCCTCGCTTGTATATTATACTCATTAAGCGTCAGTTGCACTATATGCAGGATGACTTTTTAAAGGTTTTTTTCAAAACTATACGAGAGGTTGGAGTTAGAATTTATTCAAAAGAGAAACTGCTGACTGAATTTATTTTGTTTAAGCTCAGTTCCTTAACTGTTTCGTTTCATTCATACATTAATAATATCGAATAATAATTAAAATTTAAGTAACAAAAAAGAAACAATTAGAAGTCTAACATTAAAAAAAAATCGAAATTAAGTAGAAATAGTTACATTCTGATTAACGACTTGAACACGGTTCACACGTTTCCCCGATGTTACATTAATCGATTTCATTTTATGGGTCTTTATTAATAACGCTTACAAGCGAGCACATAATGCGCCACCTTTAGCTTAAAACAATAAATTTAACATCTTTAAAATTAATGTAAAGTCTTACATATTGCAAAAAATGTCATGGATTCAGTGCAAGTTACTACCATCAAGGTAATAAGAGAAAATTTAGTTTCGTTAAAGGTTTTCTCCAATATCGCTTACAATGTAAATCAAAACCATTTACAGAACAGACTCTTTTAGAATCTAAATTTAGAATTAGAACCTAAAACCTACGATACGAGATTACAATGCATTCCAATCCGTTTTTGGAGGAAAAAAATATGGTAAATAAATTATGAATATCGTGTAAACAACATCTGTGAGTGACGCCATCACAAAAATGAAATTTTGTATTTAATGACGCCCTAAATAATAGATTCAGAATCAAGAATTCAGTTAGAGTATCTTCCTACAATATAAAATTTGTAATTGGAGACGTTGTATCGAATCACTAAGGGTAAATTTGCTCTTGGTGTAACACATGTAACATGCATGATTATCACGTGTTCGGATCAATAGGAATTGTGGTTGAGAATTAAATGTTAATTGTGGTTGTATTAAGAATTCATGCGTGAAAAATGTGGTTGGGGTTAAAATATATAAATAAAAGCGTGAACGGAATTCGGGAACAATGGTGTTTAATCTGAAAGCTTGTTAGAGCAAGCTGTGCCGTTTAACCGCCAAAACGAATCAGCAAAATGGTTGTTAGAAACTAAGTTGGATCGAAAAACTTCAAGAGGATAGGGGCTTTTAAAGGTAACAGCTATTAAATTAACCAATTGGGGTTAAAAGCCGCAGAAAGTTATAGGAAGTAATGAAGTCAAATATGGACTTTATTGAAATATCTCGTTTGCTCCAATATAGGAATGTCTGTTTTGCTAAAACTAGAGCTAATAGACTTTGGTAGTGTAATATAATGAAGTATGCATTTGGTATACTGGGATATTAACCAACATAAGGATAACGCGCGTGACTGAGACAGATAAGGAGCTCCCGTTTCAGGAATTCCTATTATCTTCACCAGACTAGCAGCCACACTTCGTCCTCTGTATGCCAAGATGTCCAACGTTAACAGTATACAAAAAACAATTTCGAATACCTCTCGAGTGTACGTTTTTGCCTCTTTTGCCTTTCTCTTCCACGGTGTAAACTAAAAAAAATTAATACGAGTAAACTCGAAACAATCGATCCCTCCGAGTTTTTGTCCCTACGTAAATAAATCTGAAACTATAATTACGCAAAGCGTGTAAATGTGACATTTCGATATACGTAAATGTTTAAATGTGTCAGTTAGGGCCGTATATTTAGCAACAGCATTGAATTACGCTATATCAAAGCGGTTGAATTGATTCATTAAATGTCATAGCCGGTTAAACCGGGTCTATTACCCCTTCCGTTCAAATTTCATTTAATTGCTACCTTGAATTAGTTTCCTTTGTGGCAAGTGATGTGGTTGTCCGATTACTTCAAGAAATATTTCGAAAAGCTTAAACCCGATAGCAGAACTAAGTTAACTTTCCTGTCGGATACACATCCTTTCATTACTTTTTTAACCTTCCAGAAACCGTCGTTGGTTCTACCTCCACCAATAAAATGTCACAATTTAAACAAACTTCAAATTAAATACACCCACTAACACCTTTCACCCCGAGACACATTTAAAATTGTCATCCTCCTCCACTGATTTACTACGCCTCATAAAATTATGCCCGGCTAAATCCGAAACCATAAATTGGTTGAAATTTTAGTCACATAATGGCCCCAATTTCTTTGCTGATTGTTTAACAGCTGCTGGACCATTTCCAAATACTATAACAGCCAATTTAATAGCGAATTCTGTTGATAGAGGTCGTTAGGTTCCGTTTTTCTTTTTCAACGAACACTTAGATATGCTAAAACTTACTTGCATGCTGCTGACTGGCCAAACTAGTGTCGAACTGGTGCTTGCTCTCATCTGAAAACACAAAATTTTCACATTTATTGCACTCTAAGAATAAATTCACGGAAATCGATCCATTATTTAACATTCCCTTCCACAAACCGACTCTTTCAAGAACATAATCAGAATCAGAGTAAAATCAAAAAGCTTACAACAATTGTCGTTTTTAATTCATTATTCACTGTTGCATAATACACTTTATTATTGTTGTCTCATTTTAGCTTTTACCAAAGAGAGTTTAATTCTCCTCATTATTATGAACCACCGTATTTGTTTTATTTTTAAATTGAATTATTTTTGTAATTTTTTTTTGAGATCTTATTCAGAAACTCTTCATTGATCTGCAGGCTTTCGAATATTGTGGAAAGGGTGATTTTAGCCCACGAGCATTAGCGAGGAGCGCTATTGATCTTGTCCATGTGACTCGCTCGCTCGCTCGCTCGCTGGTCCTCTAGGACATCACACTGAT
>QDEB01109242.1:0-10038 GCA_004193795.1 Asbolus verrucosus | reverse complement strand
ATATGAAGTTTTTTCGTAAAATATAAAGCTGACGGTGAAATTACGCAAATTTGCAAACTGATAACCAGTCTTAATTATCTTTAATAAGATTAATAATTCGTACACACAGATTTCATAAAATCCGTCCTTTATTTGTAAATGTTACATATGTTGTTATATCAGTTTATAATAGGTACTTGAATCAATGACTAAAATATCAGTTCCCATTTTTCTCACAAATTGATAAAGGAATTAAAAGCAATTTTTTTTTGACAAAAAATATTTAGACCTCAAGGTCCATTTTTTCACTCAACAGTTCAAATATTTTATAATTATGCTGTACTGCTTATAGCAGTGTTTTTCAAACCTTCTTAAATACCTACTACACACAACACTTTGAAATGTAGAACATCATTGTTAAGAGTAATATTGATCACTTTAAAAATATATACCTTATTTAAAATTAAATTTTCTCTTTAAACATCTCAAAACATTTAAAATTATAGAAAAATCTAATTTCTAATGAAAATTTCGCGAAATACTTGTACAATTCTCTTCAGAATACTCGTCAAAAAATATTGATTTACAGAAAAGAAAAATATAAGAAACGAAGAGTAATGAGAAATACTTCTGGCAAAATTCTACTTTCTTTTTCTTTATAATTATAAAATTTGTTTAGAAAAGTTTAAATTATCACGAGAATTTTTAAGTATGATTACTACTTATAACAATTTCATAAACCCAGATGAAAAATTTGTGTTTAATTACGCTTAAAAACAAAAATAAAAGCTTGCCGATAATTGATACTTATTAAAAATGTGTTTAAAACACTTCATTAAATAAATACAAAAAACACAACTTTTTATTCTATATCAAAAATGCAATATTTGTCGTTATTTTTTATATATTATTATAAGTTTTCCGAATGAAAATTATTATGTGTTTACTTAAATATCACTGAGCAATGTTTTTTGGACAACTAAGTTAATTTGTTTGTTAATTAAAAATTATCTTTATGTTTGTTATAGTATTATGTATAATGTATATTCGTTACTATTTAAAATATTTGATAATCCTTTAAACAATTTTACTAAATTTCAGTATTTTGCTAGAAATATGGTTGTACTTTTAATTTGTGGTATAAATGACTCAAAATTTTCATTTTTTGAACTAATTAAGAAAATATTGAGATTTTCTCATCTTCGGTAGACATATTTCATATTTTTCAAAACAACAAAAATATTCATAAAAGACGATCAAGAAATTCAACATTACAATTTTTACGTACGTTTATTCACATTTATTCACGTTATTCACGTCCCTCACGAGAATAACGAGGGGGTAGTATTCTAAATGCACGTTCGCAATAGGGTTCAAGTCGGGAGTGGCAAATGATCAATTCTGATACTTTTCTGTTGACTGTTTTACCTTCTATGAAATCATAGTAACTGACTTTTTAATTTTTTTTGAAAATTTTATTTACTCTTCCTTTTTCAAAACTTCGATTTCAGTATCATCTGTTAAAACTGCAGCTTTTTTTTCCTTCGCCCAGTAGATAATTGGTTTCCTGTTTTAGTTTTTTTATTGAAGATAAAATTTCACATTTGAGGGTTAAAATTCTTCTAAACAAATGGAAATTTGGTTAAAATAAAAGAATCTTATGATGTAAAAGCTGTTTGTTCAATAAATGGAAACTAGACGATTGGAATAACCATGATGTAGTGTGCAGATGCAATTTACCTCACAACTTAATTTTTATTATTTTCTATGCAAAAATAAATCAAATCAAAGATCAATAAAATAATTCCTATATTGCATTTTGTGCAACCTCTCTAATAACAATATTTTACATTTGACGTGTAATCAGAATAATTTATGGAAAACAGACTGATCAAATATCTGAGTATATGTCTATTAAGTAGATGTTGTCAAATATTTTAATTATTTTGTTATGACTCATGTTACAATGTGCCTCTGTCTCTCTTATTTCAAAATATTTGGTGTGACTGTTGATGACTGCCCTTTCATTTCAGAATGCTCAGTTTGAAAATAAAAGTACAATCATATTTTTAGTATTGATATAAACATATTTTTCATAAAATATCATTAAATATACTTAACCAAAAAATACTGTGAATAACGACAAATACGTATAAAAGCATTTGTTCCTATAAATTTAGATACGGCAGTAGCACTGTCATGAATAGTTACATACATTAGTTAAGATCGACGCTATAATAACTTAGTTCTTAGTTAACAGATGATTATTATTTTTAAATCATTTTTATTGCCCATTGGAAGTATTGGTCATTTAATCTTAATTTTAGCGAGGATTTAAATAAAGAGTTGGTAGAAATTATCCAAAATATTTAGACAATCACACGTTCAGAAAAAACTGCTGCTATATTACTGTATTTTGCCAATATTTTATTATTAATTATTTAATAATATATTTTTTCCCAAAACATGTGATTACCTAAACAACGAATGTCCAAAATTATGTTACTTATTCACAGAAGCTTATATTCCAACAATACTATACGAAATTGTTACTATTTATGAGGAGTTCTGGAGTTATGTAAACTAGTAATCATAATAGAATCATGAATTTAGTTTTATCACGTGATTTTTAATTTTAGAGTCATTGCGAACCATCTAATTAGACTTGTGTACATGAATTCCTAAACAAAACTTATAATACAAATAAAGTTGACGTTATCAGATTTCTCTAAAAAAGATCTTAAAAATCGACAATTTTCTTGAATGTCTCCTTTGTAGTTATTCATTTGCACATTTAGAATGCAATAAAGTGGTGACAAATTTAACTTAATTTTAATTATTTGTTTTTTTAAGTTGTCATGTACACGAATTTTATTTTGACACTAAGCACGTGATATTACTAAATTCGTGAAATACGTCTTAAGCTTCTGCCATTGATTTAGGACCCATGACAGATTTGGATTCTTGAATATATTGCATCAATTCAATGCTCATATAATATGGACGTTCTTCACCATCATTTATTTGACAATCTTCACAGTAACATAAGAAGATGGTGTCAATGGCAGTCTAAAATTTGTAAAGTTATATTTATTTCTGTCGACAATAAATATGTATTCAAATTATTTTCTTAAATTATCAACGTTTGTACAGGTTGTTCCACTAAGAAAATTCTAAAATAAGCAATATATCTACCTCTCTTGTAAAAGTCTCCTTTTCTTTCGATTTGATACAGATTCAAACTCAGGTTTACAAACTAAACGAATTCAAATATAGGATTTAATAATTCGTGTCGAAGATTAAAAACTTTATAACTTGTGATTTAATTAGTCGATTTTGTTAAAAATTCTTATGTGGAAAAGGAGAAGATTTCACATTAAATTTTAAAGCGAACTTTGAAGAAAATGTAAAATTTTGATGAAAGTTGATGCGGAAGATAATACAGTAGAATCCCTCTTTAACGAGAACTCAAGGGAGCAATAGATTTACTCGTTGTAACCGATTTTCGCTATAAACAGTCATGGTCAACAAAAGTTTATAAATTCAAATTATGAAACAAATTTATTAAATAAGACAGTTAAATACGCATGCTAACAACAACTAACAAAATTTAATGAAAGAAATCTGTAATTTTGATTTGTTTGTGGTAACGAAGGATCTTAATTTTGTCAATTCCACTTTCTAAGAATGCTAAGTTATCAAAAAGAGCATCGTGATGAGGCGCGGAAGCACCCATTAACAAGAACTCCCTAACAGTTTTTAAAAATTGTTCGACATTTTGAATATTTGGATCAATTGAAACTTTATCATCATCATCATCATCATCTTCTTCTTCTTCTTCGCTTTCTTCTTTTTCGCTATCACTATTATTTTTATTTTCATCGCACACTTCTTCAATAATTTGCATATCCGTTAAAGAAAGAGGCGCAAATAGCAATGTCTTCGTCGAAGTTAACGAATGCGTTATTTTCACTATCACTGACTTCATCTGTTTACATATTAATCCATTCCGCTAATGCAAGATCATCATCATCTTCATCGAAGTCATCTTGTCGCCATTTGGCATGTTGCAAACAGTTTTTAATTGTTTTTGTCTCCACAAGTGACCACGCTTTGTGTATGTAGTTTACAGCATCCAGAAGATTAATTGTATTTCGTTTTTTTTTCTTCCAATTCCTGCACTAATCGTTTTGATCAATAGCTGTAAAAACTGAAGTAGCATTAGGAGGCAAAAATTCCAGTTCAATATTCTGTAAATTTTTTTTGTGAATGAGCACTACAGTTGTCTGTAGCAATAGGAGCAATCTTCGTAACATTTCTTCAAAAATTGCACTGGTCATCCAAGCCGTCCTGTTTGGTAATCCACCGGTAAGTTTTTTATTCTTTTAAAGAATTTTGTTTGTCGCCTTTGCAAGTCTCATTTTTAAGCTTGAGGGTTTTGTCTGGAGTCAGTTTGTAAAACAAACCTAATTCGTCAAACCTAATTAAAAATGTCTTTATCTGCATATTTTTCACACAATTTTGGCCAAACATTTGATAACCAGTTTTCTACACTTTCTTGAGGAACATTTTGATTCACCATATATTTTACCGCAACTGATACTATGCCTACTTTTAAAACGATTCAGCCACCCATTTGATCATTTTAGCTGTGGAGAATTGCCAATTTTTTCCGAAAATTGTTTCTTTTAACATGATTCCACTTATGGGCACATTGGGTTCGCGACTCATTCTAAACAAAGAAACGAAGGCTTTATCTAGTTTATCATTTTTTGCACAACGTAATTTCTTCACTTTCGACGAGAATTCACTAGTAGCACTCATAATCTTGTCACTGTTTTTTAAAATTGTTCCTGATGTAGAACTCGTTAAATATCTTTCTTTGCAGCTTGCTTTTTACCACTTTCAAGCACTTTGATGTTTTTTCTTCGATAGAAAATGCTTTTCTTGTTTTAGAAGACGACATAATGTCACATACGTACATATGTACGAAGTGTTCTCTGCTTGAAAAATTGCAAAAGACTGAGAAAACAAATATGCAGGCGTTACAGTTAACACACAAACTATATTTCTGATAAAAGTCCAGTAATTGAGACCAGCACATATTTTTATTTCTTCCAGGAACTCTCAGAATATTCAATCTACTTCCGAAATGTCTCGATATTACCGATCTGAGACGAAAAAAAATTTCGTTATATCCATCTCAGTGTCAGCAATATACTTGGTATAAAGGAAAATTTTACATTTTACGAAAAGTAATATACAAGGGACCACACGATTTACTCGTTATAACTGATTTTTCGTCACAACCGGGACTCGTTACAGAGGAGTTCTACTGTATATTAATTTATACCTTAAAAACATTTCATATAAATGGCTGATTTTCGGGTGCTATACTATTTCCACTGATCACTTTCTGAACTTCATGCTTTATTTATTTTTATAAAAAAAAGTCACTCAATGTATTGAATGAAGACAAGCTTTTATCAGTGAAAATACTATATTTTTGTTTAAGTAAAGATCAATGTCGAAGGTAAGGTGAGATAATTAACAAAATTTTGTGATTATTTTTTGGGTCGAAAAATTTTGATATTTCTTAATTATCAAATGCACCATTTCTATTGGATAATTTCATATTCTTTCATATTCCTTGTTTTCAACTTCAACTAAAAATTGTTGGTTTATAAAAAAATAATAATTGCATTATTAAGATTTCAATAATTTTTTAATGTCAAAAATTTAGAAATACTCTACATTGTAATGTAGAGAGTAAATAATTAACAGGCAAAAATTCAGATAACCAATACAAGTAACGCATTGAATGTTTTCTTTTCTCTAATTTGCAATTCAAAATACAAAATATATGTAAATATATAGTACAAAATTGTTTCATTTTGTACTTTACCCAAAACCTTAGGAAAACCTTACAAGGAGATAATTACTAGTGAAACATGTATTGGTATATTTTACCGACAGTCTTGTACTTTTAGAGTTTTTAATTACGTTTAATAATGATTTTACCTCAAACACTCGAAACACGCAATTGGACAGAAGCAAAGAGATGATAATTCCACTTAGTATAATTATAGCCCAAGAGTTTATTCTGGAGTCATCCTGAAAATCACGCCTAATCAGAAGATTAAACAAAATAATAAAAAGGTATTGTATACAGAGCATCAAGAACCTAAGTGAACTATTAACATTTAAAACAAGCCTCTCTACTAAGACAGTAAAGAACATTTTTTATATTAGAAAAATAAACTCGTTTATATTCTAATATACAAATATGTACATATAAACAGATGCCGTGTCATACGTTACATTAGTTGGGCCGGCAATACGGATATATTTTATAACAATTCTAATATGAATTTTACATAAAACACAGTAAACTGTGACAAAAAGATCTCGTAGTTACTTTTTTGTAGTTTTGCCAATGTACAACAGGTATGGAAATAACAGTTCACGGTTACAAAATAAATTACTATAAATGGATGTTTCGTGAGGTGTGGTAAAATTTCAAATCCCTGCGCTCGTAGGGGACACTTCACATCTAGTGTGAAAAACATTCATTTTGCAATTTGTTACATAAACAGCGATTCTGTAACATCGTAGGTCAAAGAATTTATTTCTTATTTTTTCAGGAACTTATCGCAAGATAAACCACACTTCATGAATCACCCTGTATCATCTTATTATACATTGGAATAAAATCTGATGTATAAAATTTATCATCGTTATCAAACGCTCTTACGAAAACCATCCATACGAATATTTTTTGATCTTTTGTAAAAATTACTTACACACAAGACAATTTTTTTACTTACGTATAAAAGTAGAGCAAATAGCATTGTGCATACAACAATGAATAACTTGGTCATAGTAAGAACGAAATCTCCTAGTGAATTTATTGCAATAATATCGCACAAATTCTGACAAATAAGTTGGGTCGCTCTTCTACCAGATCTAAAGAAATTTTCTCCATGCATTGCTACAACAATATAAAATATGTTTTACTATTTTTTTTTTCAATTTTAAAATTATAACTGCATGAATTACTTCGTTATTCAAGTAGGTAAATAACTGAATCGTTTATTACTAACTGGCCTAAGCCGCATTTTACAGTTGTTCACAAAATAAAGAAAGATTATATAATGAATTAGTTTTAATATTTATAAGTCGAAACTGCTTTTTTTAATAAACTTATTGTTTATACTTAAGTTTATACACTTAAGTCACGTGAATCAATGACTGAATCAATAAAAAAAAGTTTAGATTCAAAAAATATAATTTGTCTAATAAAAAGTTAATGACGTAAAAATGTTTGATATCATTCACTAAATGCATTATTATTTTATTTTATATGTAGTTTTAAGTAATTACACTTACCGATTTGAATATATGCGTTTGTAGAAATATAAGCCAAAAGTGTTTGCAAAAAACCACAACAATTCAGAAAAAAATCTATCCTTCTATTACTTCTTAAAACTTTCAATAATGCTTTCAAAATGTCCGATATAGTAAGAATCAAAGATCCTAAAGCCACTGAACCAAGGTGATGTTTGATTAAATTAGTGAAACTGGTTTTAATTGGACTTCCCAAAAATGATTTATCTCTAAAATTAAGAAGATTTATTATGTATGACTTGATTTATATTCTGTTTGTGAAATTTGCATTGTGAGATGAAATGTAGCTCTGAACATCTACAGTTAACTTACAGTCCAGCAAATCGATAACTTACCTAGAAAAATAGTAAGTAGAAATGGCTCCTGATATGACCATTATTTGACAACCCATTATAAATTTGAGTATCCATAAAAATATTAGTATATCGAAAAATATGGTAAAAGCCATTGCTGGTGTATATTGATAATCATAAGATGCATCATTGATTTTAACTAACACACCAGCAGTTATTATGTAAACCAAAGTGACTGCGAACAGCAAAAATGCTACAAAAATTGCTAAGAAAGTCTGAAAAAGTAATTCAAATAAGCCAAACAAAAAAATTTGGTAATTATAGTAACTATTTTACCAACAACGGTTCGAAAATGATTAACGGCATAGCAAAAATGGCTTTCATGGCTTCCTTGAATATAGTTATCACCAAAGGAATTCTTTTAAACATAGATATCAAAAATATTGTAACGATGATAGTGATTACGGTCATACATACCGCATCATAACTCGTTACCTTCGACTCTGCAAACCTTAAAAAAATGCTGGTTAATTACTTCAGCAAGATCAACAATCAATAATCAATAATTATTTATCCTTTCACATCAAGTACAGAGAGAGAGTTATTTTATAGGTACACAATTTTTGGTAGATGTATATTCATGTATATTCAAAAATTTTCTAAATGAAAAATAAAAGATAAATATATGTTTTACTGTTAAAATAAAAAATCTAAAATATACATATTCTCAACGATCTGTAAACGAAAGATCATGGGTTTTAAATCATGTTAAAATATTAAATATGGAAAGCGAGTGGAAAGCCAGAGTTTGTAAACATTAATTATTAATGCACAATTAGTTGTTCAGTGATTTTCACTACTAGGGCGGCTAACAAGCACTTTATTTAAAACTCTGAATTTTCTCTTTTCTTAAGGTGGTATAACTCTCAATTTATAAAAAATTGCATACATACAGTTTTATTATTTGGGTTTTTAAAAATGAATATAATAAATTTGACGTACACAAAGATTTATTATTTTTTGTTTTTATGAAAACAATCAATAATAAAATATTTCACTCATTGTCATTTAGATTTATTTACTTTGTTAAGTTTGTCAGTTATTGTAAACTTACCATAAATAAATTGTATAAATTATAAGAATAACGTAACATCCAATGATAGTACCCCAAATCAAAAACGCTGTAGCGTATCTGAACAATATTACCATAACAAAACATAAACCTAAAAATATTGCTTTTATTAGTTTGCCTTATTCCTAATATGACGAAATTGTTTGGAAAATAAGAGATATGTATTTCAGGGCAGGTCGTCCTGAAATAATGTGCAAAATTTCAACTGGAAAATGTATACGATATAATAAACAAAAAAGTGTTATACCAATTTCATCATAGATGCTTTTAAGAGTACAATGAATAATGTTAAATGTTTGAGAGCCACTGAACTGATGTAAAACGCTAAACTTGACCTACATTTTTGATGCAACAATAAACGCACGTTTATTGTTTTTCGGGAAAAACTGATACCATTCGTAACGATCCCGTGATGTTGTATGAAGTGCAAGACAATTGGTTACGGCGTACAAGAATGTGTATTTGTGTTAATGGGGCTCATTTTGAACATTTATTGTGCCACAGACTTTACGCCTTGACGTAACACTTTGGTGATATCGGGAATAGGGTAAGTTGTAGATTAAAATTGTTTATAAAGACTTTTATGTTTTACTTGTCATGATCTACCATCACCTACAATTTTACACATTATTTCAGGACCAACTGTATAATAAATATACGCCATTCGCGTACAGTTGATATTACTGACACTGTTTATTACAAAATATGCTTAAATGAAACTAATTATCTTATAATATTATGTATCGAGCGATCAACAGAAATGAACAGAAACTATAGCCTTTGCCATTTTTTTGTGGTTAATTAATTAATTAATTAATTATCGTTTAGGATATGGCATATATATCTTATGGGATTTTGGAGACCATNNAATATGTTACTATTGTGCCAATTTGCTACCTTAATTAGTTTAGGCACAATCGTTGATTAACGTTTTTGATACGTTGCACATTTTAATTTCACCATTTGGTCAAACAGCGTACGCTGTTACCGATAAATTTTGAACTGTAGTTTCATTATGGAAGTACTAAAAGTAGGTATAAGGGATCGACGAGGTCCCATAAATCTATTCCAACAATAGGATTATTTAGTGATGACCACAACTTGCCTACCGATCATAAATAATAATTCAAGCAACATAAATAATTATCAATTCTATGAATATTTTCCATTCGAAATCTTTAATGTTTAATTTTCAACACGTTAAATTATTGAACTGTGTGTGAATTC
>QDEB01109219.1:0-13003 GCA_004193795.1 Asbolus verrucosus | reverse complement strand
TTTCTGTCATATGGATACGTCATGCCTACGAATAGAAACACCCTTAGGTAAACTTTCTGGAGTTATAAATTCCTTCGAACACCTTGTGGTTTATTTTTAGAAGACACTCAATGGATTTAATGCTACGTGTTGATGCTTGGCGTATTTTTTATTTTTGTGGATTTTGTCAACTCATTCGAAACACGTCGCGTCCATTCCATTTTCTCCGTAGTTGACTGAATAAACACTGAGCAATTGCCAAACAATTATTTACGGACAAAATTATCCAAATATAAATAGTTTTCATGTTTAAATACGCAGTGGTTCATTAATCAATTAATACTTTTTCTGTGTTCTTTGTTGTAATTTTTACGAACTTAATCAATCACAAAGGAGATAATTGCATTTTCTAGTTGTTCGTGTTTGAACTAGGTTAGAATTTTTGTGAGACGGGGTGGAAAGAAATAATAATGAAACAGCATAACAACGGCATTATCTTGTCATTTTTTGATAAACTACCTTGAAGCTTTGGCTCTTTTTTTCATAAAGCTTTTAAAATAAATTCCCGTTTCTTATGTACAGCATTAGGGCACGGTTCTTCAATTTCGACGATATATTGACTATGATTACTTTAGCGATAGAGATGACAAACGGTGCTGATTTGACCCTCCAGACAGTCCCGAGGGGCCGACGTGCTTTTCATTCTGCTGTAATAAATCACATTTTTGTAGTTTTATTGTTATTATTAAAAATAACATTAAAGTTCACATCCACTTGTGGGCTTATATATCCTTGAAATGTGCAGTTGTGACCGAGCTAAGGCTAATTTGATTACACTGCACGTGTTCGACGTGGTTTCAACCCATTTCTGGACATTTTCAAAGTTTTTGCGGCTCCAAGTTGGCTGATTATGTTGCAACAGCTATGTTAATCTAATAATTTTTGGTACTCTTTAGAAATTCGAAGTAATAAAATTTAAAATCTAAATACGCACAACGCAATAAAATCAAATTATAAAGAGTATTCTTATCAGAAGCTTTAAAGTGCTTTTTTATTAATGAATTTTGAGTTATATGAAATAAAAATGTAACGAGAATTTGAATCAACTTTCGTACATTTGAATTTCTTGTTTTATCAAGACTGAAAAGAGACATAAATTTTTTTATGGGACTTTAAAAGAAAGCATGAATAATATTAAATTATCTTTTATTACTTTCTTTATTAAAGACATCAAAGCTAGGCCATCATGGGATAAGTTCAGATTATCAAATTCACTTAACGTATTGTCGTAAATCTTTTGTTACATTTAGGGCAACATTATGCCAAAGAATGTGTTAAGATTAAATTTTTAAATTTAAAACAGGAAACGCTAAAAATATTGTGATCTTTAGTTTTTCAGTTTAATGATAAATTATACTAAAGTTGTGATATAAATTTATACAAAGTGTTTAATTTAATCTTACCGCTTGAAATTTATAATACGTATAATAAATCACTTAAAAAAATCCGAAGCTTAAATTTTTTTTAATTTGATATAAAATGATGAATCGAGCTAAACTTAACTTATCTACTTGAATGAAAAAGGTATTAAATTTTACATTTACGGCTTCATGGATTTAAACTTTATTAATATCAATAATCAATTTATTATTCTAAACTATCAAAACATTTCCCATAGCGAAAATACAATAAAAATATGAAATTATGGTTTCAACAATATGTTTACGTAATTGGGTAATTGTATTTCCAAATTAATTTCGTAATTTTAAAATCAATTTAATCAAGATAAATAATCCCTTGAAATGCTTGAACGAGATTTTCTCAGATTTTGATGTTTTAGAGCACAGGAGTAAAAAAGAGTGTTATAAGGTTTTAACAAATTGTTTACATTCTCGTGACATATTATCTATTTTCTTAAAAACATGAGCTCTTATGATCAATTTCGATGAAACTTGGTGTATAGATATATGATCGTACATTCACTTTGATTAAGATTTTGATTAAGATGACCCATGTCTAATTATTAACAATATAGTAAAATTCTTTTTGATAATACGCTTTGTAGTCTGTAGTCAAAAGAATACAAGTCGTTTTACTAAATGTTTCAAAAGAGCAATTGTAACTTAAAATTATTCTTGACGAACTAAATTAATAATACTCATAGATTCGGATATTCATGTAGATACAGCATAGATTAATATTTTTTTAAAAACATAAAGTGTTTAATTTTTTAACTCAGATTATGTTCAGACTCCATTTTTGCAAAGAACTGACATATGTCCTCTTGACTGTTGACTAAATAAATCAGATTAACTCAAGTCCGCTTTAATTTTATTCAAAGTATAAACGTACTTCGTTTAAAATTTGGAACAATTTCAAATTAGTTATATTTTTAACTAATAATTAACTGAAATTGAAGACATTGCCAAATCTGATAAATAATTTAATAATAATGTACAATATACACCCTAAATAACATATTTGTTTTGGTTTCAATATATTGGAAATTTTCAAGGAATCTAATTCTAAAGAAATAAAAAGTGAAGTTATTGATTTTTGCAATTAGTGTTTTATGAAATTTCACTTGTCTGATATATTATTGCAACGCAGTTTCAATCAGTGAGAATGTTTTGCCAGCGAAACATTTCAACTAAAAGAATAATTTGTCAATACTTCAAAATGTATGATATGCTGAATAATACATGTCCATTTGCCATAAAATATTGCTGAACTTGCGAACTTGTAATAATATATTTGTATCCTGTTGCCTTCAACAATACGCTCCTTAAAACCCAAAGTAATAATCAGAAATAAATTTAAGTAGTACAAACTGATACATACAAAAATATGTTTCATTTTTATTAAGTAAAGAAGGAAGCTTGACAAAATAAATACATTAAAATTTTTCGAATTTAAATTTCAATAGATTTTAATTCAGTCTACTGTCGCAACATAGATGAAGTTTTTGAAATTACTAGAATAATAAATATGTTTATTATCGTATATATACTATTTACATCGTGCGTACAACAAAAAANNTTTAGATCACACGACGCATGCAGTAGAATTGTTTTAAAACACTCCAACAAACTGACAGGTTTTGATGTATTGATCTACGTCACACGTTTTTTAATCCATGACCCACTTGACGTTGTTTTTTGTTTTACGCACGATTCTTTGTTCACCCTTTCAAAATTTAAAAAACGTAATGTAACCAAAATCTGATCTAAAAAAATTTCAAGTAGACCAATTGGATGTGAAAAAAAAATTAGTCTACGAGATACTTTACATATTCAATTAAAATTTGTTTCTTTCATATACATTTCCAATTTATTTAAAATATTTTAATATTGGTTTTATTGATACGTTTTCCTGAACTTCAAATTAAAAATGTTCTTTTATTTTCTCCGAAAGATTGTGGAATTTTAAGATTTTTGTATCTGCCCATATGTTGATACGTTTGTTTTTTGGATGTCACTTAATTTCTTGAAAACTAAATTTCGTATACGACTCGGTCAAAAGAAAATTTCTTTTTATTTTAATTACAATATAAAGCAGGAAGAGCCATTTTTTAAAGTATCGTAATTGTTTGTGCTTAATTCCTACAATTTTATGTATACTTGTATACTTGTGACCTAAAGCTTCCTTTGTTTTAATTTTGTAAAAATGATTAAACAAATTTTAAATATGACAAATAATTTTATTTTAGTATAAGAAATCTTGTTAACGTGCTTTACATTGTGAGTTTATAATTCAAAGATCGTGAATGTTTTTAAAGAAATTTTTGTGTCGATCTTCATTGCACAGTCGTTAAATGAATGTAGTCTTTAAAAAGACTATTTTTAATTGTAACAGATAATCGAACGGTAATAAGATAATTAAGTAATCAAAAGGCAACCACTACAGAGACTTTGACAACTGACAGCACTCTATAAAGCGGTAAAATATTATGGAATTCCAGTGGTCATTTGATACATTGTTTTATGGACACAGTATACTTCATACAGTACAATACTTCACCCTCTATGGTATTATAAAGATAAGTATGTAATGGAGGAGTTATAACGTCGCTGATGTTTTTATAATTTTAATTTTTCTTTTTCTGTCAGTATGAGATTGTTGTAATGTTATACAGGAAAAGTTTTGAGATAAAATAGAAATAGTTCGAGTTAGACCCCATTTTTATGTCATTATATTAATCAATGTTTGTAAATTTTTATCACTTCTTGTCATACACCTTAACCATCAGTAACAAAGTGTCAAGTGCATCTTATTATTATTTATATAAATAAGAAATTTTGTAAATTCATAAACACTGGTAATATACCAAAGAAGAAGTAAAAACCTAGACAACAATTAAACGTTTAAATCAAAATGATTCATAACAAGAAGTTCTGAATCTTGGCAAATTAGTTGGTTATCAAAACTGGTCTACAATTGCACAAACTACTCTGCACAAAGAGGGTGAGTGAATTTTTTTCAATTATAATTATTGTCCTAGTTTCTATGTCTAATATCTATTACAACTTGAATAACAGAGATAATAAAATAAAAAAATAACACATTTTGTAAACTTATAAACACCAGTGACATACTAACAAAGATTTAAAGGACAAATAGTCGTTTAAATCAAAAAGACGATAACATTGGCTGGCTATTATTTTCGGAGAACATTAATTCTTGTATGTAAGCCAAGGAAATTAAACAGTTGATCTATTGGACCTTTAAATTAATATTTTCTGCTTACTTTTAGGTTAAAATTTAGGTCCATCTAGCTTTTCAACAATTTTTGTTTTCAGAACACCCAGCTTGAATATAATATTGACTCACCCTTCATTTAGTGTATCACATCTTACATATAATTATGAATTATTATTACCAAAGTTTAAGTCTTAGGGAGTTAAAAAATACTGTTACAACACAAATTTGAAAATATGCATAGCCTTTTGCATGACAAATTGTAATAAGATTTTAAAAATTCAAAAATTCTGAAAACATTCTTTTCTTTTTTGCATTGACTTCAATTTGAAATGACTGTGGACCGTCATTATTAACAATCATGATATAATCAATAATTTTAAATTAACATTTAATTGTATCAGAGAATAGATAAATAGAACAATATTTTGCTTGCATAGGGGCGTAAGAGAAATAAGAAGATTAATTATCATTTTTTATTCTGAGAAAATTTCCAATTTTGTTTGATTAAGATTTGATCGATATTTATCCGAGTTCACCCACGCTATTTCGGATACATAGAGCAAAGAACTGTTTCATAAACTTACTAGACGTCATCTTGGAATTTTTTATTACGAAGCTACCTACATGTTTCTCAAAAATATGAAACACGAATTAACAAAATGAAAACAGTAAAGCTTTTATCACTCAGAGTCAACGCAATAATTTGCCGATGTTGATAGCGCCTGAAAGTAATAAATACATCTTATCATTTATTGAGGTGATTGTTTTCGACATCTATGAGTACAGTGGAAACAATTTAGAAGCCAACAGAAGTAACAACGATGTGTATATTATTGCAAATACAGAATTGAACAATATGTCGGGTAGCGATATGAATAAAAATCCTTATTCGTGTCATGAAAGAAAATTGCCTTGTTGAAGTTTATTGAAAACCTGTAAAGCACCAGATGTAGGATGATGATTAGTTTTAGCCATTTCTTTCTACAAAATGAAACCCAAAGTGTAAAACGTGACAGTGTGCACACAATAAGCAGATGGCACAGTAGAAATGTTCCACTACATGAAATTTGTTACATGCTAACAAGTAATTTATAAATTTGAAGATGATGTGCCAAATTCCAACAGGAATAAGTTGTAAGTTGAAAAAAATTTTGCTCTAAAAATGAGATTTAGTTCAGTCAGCTTATTGATTTCTTTTTGGGACACGCAGTATGAAAAAATTTCGTCGAGACAAATATACACGTTGTGCATTTTTATCCTAAAGTCATCCCGAATCTATTTAGACAAGCTTAGAGTGGAGTTGGCAGAGAATTCGTAAGAGTCTCGCTGTGAAATCACCTGCAGTCCATCTAGTGCCGGCCGGCAATTGCCAACGGCCACAACATCAAGTGAAACAAAAAAATACAATAAAGTCTTCACCATACTAGCCATAAGTGAATCATTCGATATTCAGTGGAATTTAGTGTGAGTTATCCAAGAATTTAAACCAGTTAATATCCATTGCCAACGCCAATATGGGTGTAGTTTCAAGTCATTGTAAGAGTGAACAAAAACAAGGAGACAAAGTGTTTAATGTTGAATTTTAGCAAAATTGCCGAAAATAATTGCTTTTGAATAGAATTGAAACAATTCAGCAGATGTTTTCCAATGCATCATTCTAATGGAAGTTATGATTTAACCAAAAATAATCTAGTCATGTGAAACTGAGTTTGCAAGCACTAAACTTGAGTTTATGTAACAAACTCTGCATAAATGTAATTGTGTTTTTAGTTCACAAAAACTTTTCAGGTCTTAAAATAAATTGTATGAGTTTCCTGAAAGAGTTACTCGAGATTAAAACAATTTTTATTGTCGAAATAAAGCTTTCTTTTCAGTTTTCACGACTATTGATGCTGAATCATTACTGCAATCCAACTTTAGAGGTCTTAAAACGTGAATAAAAAAAATACTTTTTCCATAAATAGTCTATTTAAAGGAAAAACTAAGTATAATTATATTATTGTGATGGAAAATAATAGAAATTTAAATACTTTGTATAAAATCAATCAAAAACCGCCTTCGTGTTTCGTGAAATTTCCAATAGTAAAAACTCGCTAACATTAACACAAAATTATACTATGGTAATGTTATATAAACTTCTATCATTAAATATATTTTTCGACTGAAACTTTGCCAAGAATTTTCTGTATTAAAAAAGCAGATTTTAAATATCTCGCAATTAAATAGAACGATTTCAGCTGTTGCTGATCGCAAGAACAATATTAAAAATATTAACTCTCCAGGTCATGAGGATCTTGTTTAAAATACACATTTCAGTAAATTATAATTTAAAATGTTAAACATTTCTTAAAATTGAAAATTATGGTCGAAACAAAATTTCCACAGCCTTCGGTTACATTAAATTTTGTTCAAAGTAGCAGATTGTTGTTAATTATTCATGTCTGTATTTCAGGACTTCCAAAACTATCGCAAAGGGACGAAGTAGTAGTTAGGGCCCTCTGGGGCCTCGGATGAACTAATTGTAAACCAGTTATAAAAATCTAAACGGTAAGCTACACTAGAAGCCTATATTCACTGCTGATTGCCATGTTATGCCATTCACCACTTCTTTTTTAATCGTATTTTAGATCCACGCTTCTTGGATAATTAAGGCTTTTGTATAGGTGGTTTACAAACAAGAAAACAAACTCTAGCCTCATCATTTGTTGTCCAATCGGAAACTATGTTTCACAAACTACTTTAGATTCAGAATTTAATTCACTACAGTAAAGCAAGTACTTTCTATGGGAACTCCCATAGAGGGTATTGTAACAGCTTATAACTACAACCGTTAAACGCAATCTTTTGCATGGTTTTTCAATGTGCAGCTCCTTAACGAAACATTTGATTAAAAACAAATGTTATAAGTGAGAATATTATAATCATAATAAACTGAATAATAATTAAAAAAAATATATCGCATTAACGGTAGTTATTATTGTTGTTGAAAACATTTAATAACTTTAGAAATTATATTTCATTAGTATGCAAATAGTAATGATAGTCCATTTTTTGTTTGTCTGTACATAGACAAATTTTTAATTTGTAACCTCAAAGCATAAGAAACTTAAACATTGTAGACCAGTTAAAACACTAAAATTCATAAATCACCTGTCACGTTTCTTAAACGATTCCAACAATATTACATTTGCCAAAAATTTTCGAAACCTCATACAAATCTTAAGCCATTAACAAATCTTTTACAACGCTTATAAATCTCACAGAAAACTTTGAAGGTTGCTGACATCTATTTTTAAACGAAATTTGACTTGCTTGAATTTTACTTGAAGAGCGTGAATTCCCGCCAAAATGCAAATGGAAGAAACCACAAAAATACTAACGCATGATGCCTTCTATACAAGTTTCAATTAAAGTTAGTATTATATTATACTTGTTTTGTTTTTTCAATTTATATTTTCAATTACATTTCTATACTCCTAGAAATTATAATGTTTTGATTGAGGATCACAAAAGTTTTTCGTTAAATTTCAATGTTAATATATAAATATTGTTTAGTAGGTATTACCTGGTATTACTTTTTTCTATTTTAACAATGTTTACATAAAATAAAATATTAGGGAGACACAGGACAGATACTGGATTATAATTCTTTTAGTCCAAGTTCGAAACAATTTACTGGAACGGAAATTCTGTATGGAATTATTTGAGTTTGACCCCCTTGGGTAAAACCATTGAAACTTAACATTCCTTTAACAACAGCGTTGTAGTACACGTATTATGAGGAAACTTTATCAAAACAAAATTAAAATAGAAATATGCGTGCTATAGGTAGCTGTATTGTTTTTTTGAAATAAACAATGGGAAGCTTTTTCACGAACCGTCACAACGGCAGAATAGAATATATTTAGTTAGTAACGTAAATATTATTGAATTTTTTTGAATAAAACACAATTTACTTTCATGTTTTAAACATGGAATACGGCTTTTTGCATCACCATATTCATTCTGTGCCGAAAAACCTAACATTGGCCACATCTCGCAAATGCAAAATTTAATTTGAATGTGATTTTTATTTTATCCCTTTACACCGAGAGTGAAAACGTAGAAAAACCGTAATTAGTAAACTAATTATGTTACTAAAACATAAAATGTAATTTTTTGTACGTTCGCGCGCTTTTAACTGATGCCATGTTGCCAGAAAGCGTTTCGATGTACTTTTTCATTGTTAATTTACGATTACTCCATTGTAAACGTTGAATTAGGTAACACGAGTGCCATTTGAAGTATTCGCAGGTTTTCAGCAAGAACAGAAGAAAAAACCTAACAAATAGCGTCAAATGAATTCAGAGAGCGTGAATAGAAGCAAGCCAAGAGTGATGTCCGTTTCTGACCCCTGCGCTATAATTATCCTCTCACTGCCCTGAAATACGCGTACAGTTCAGGTTTCAGCGAAACGGCCACTTGTCAAGTGGAGCCATCTGCTGGCTGAAAAGCGGATTAATGCCGGTCGACTGAGAAAAGGCTCACCACCAGGTGCTAATTGATGCCCCAAGGCTCCGTAAAGTGGATTAGATCTTGTTTTGTTGCTCTGTTTCTGGGATAGTTACCACAAAAACTAAGTTCTGCGAGGGAAACTTGTAGATTTATGTTAAATCCACGTCGTGCCGCAAAATGGATAATTAAGGAAAATAATTAGTGGTGCTGAGGTCGCGATGTAATCTGAAGAATTCACCTGGAGACAGAATGGAGATTTATATCGTTTGAGAATGTAATGTAATAGGATTTTGCCCTCGTTCGCCTATTTTCGCGTCTTGTTACCTGGCTGAGGATTGCTATCCTGAAATAGACTTTCCACAAATGCACAAAAGCTGCAAATCCACTGGATCTCGCTTATGTGCCATGGATAAGTCTCGACATTTCTTCTTGATAGTGGTGAAATTGAAATAACAAAAATCAGTTTTGTAGAAAACGTCATGCCAGATCAAGAAAAATTCGACGAGGATTCTGTGAGACAGAACCCCGCACTATTAATCCGTGAAATATTCCATTTCAAGAACTTATTTGGTGAGATAACGAGTAAAAATAAAATTTAAGAAAATTACTGTTGAATTGTGCTAACTCATCTTGACTGTCAGATAAAAGGCTCTATTCCAATTCCTTTAGTTACAATTTTCTTGAAAATTAAAATAATTTCTTAAAACTGTATACTCGTTCCGCATAATTAAACAAAATTTGTTTAAAAAGACATTATAAAGTGTTTCATCGTTTTTGACGCGGAAATAGAGTCTTCCTTGCAATTAAAGAAATCAACACATAATTTGTATCATTTTTTATGCAATTTCAATGGGTTTTTAACCACACATTTTAAAATAACACATTATTTTATCTTTACCAGTCATAACCAATCATAAGATAATGAATTTAAAGAACACCACAGATTCCCCACAATATAGCCTCGTCATAAATATCTCAACAAGATTAGTGGCCACTCCATCGTCACGGTTGGAATGGTGGGTAACGAGCAACGCGCTTAATTTAAAATTCAAAATTTCACTTGTGGACTTACAACCCTCAGGAAGTGCTTTAGTGTCATCTCAATTAAAGCAATCCATGATGGATTTTGTTAAAAAAAACTATAAAATTGAAAATGTCTTATTTTTCATGTTTTATTTCATTTAATTTACAAGATTATTATACTGAAAATAATATCAGTTGCGAAATGACAGGTTTCGGTATTTGCCCTTCATCTTTTGAGATTCAGAATATACACATGTACACCTCAATTCAATTTTCTTTTTATCTGGTTAACAAATTTTTCTGTGATCCACAAAAATTTGAAGTATTTATCTAATTTCAACACCAAAGATTTATTTCTGAAATTGGTTTCGTCAATTAATTTACTCAAATGAGTTAATATGGTTAGAGATAGATATACAATTCGTTTTGAAGATACATAACAAACTTATTGTCGTTATTCATAAAAGTCAATACGATCCCATTTTCATAAACTGTTAATTTGTAATTAACTGCTTTTCATAGAATTATTTTTGTTATTACTTTAAGACAGAAGCTCCTTATATGTGGCCTGAGTTTCGTAGTTCATGATAGTTATTAAAACAAGCAAACAAACAAATGGATATATCAGAATTAAAGTTGCTAAATTGATTACTGAATTCCTCTTTTTAGCTTATTATTCTGGGCCTTTCATTGAAGCAGTTGCTTTGTTTTACTAGGAATTAAAATTAAAATCTTTTTATCAAGAAAAATATATGTCAAACAGGTTACACATAAAAAAAAGGATTTCTTTATGAGTGCATTCTGGGTATTGTCCTATTTCTTTTATCTATTACTGATCTAAAATTCTTAAAATTAAAAAAATTCTTGTTCTTCGACTCAAAATTTGTTTTCCTTTAATGTGTTTTATAAGTGAAACTTAGGGTTTTTGAAACTAATTCTTTACTAAATTTTACAACAGACTTTGCTAACTTTCAAATTTTGTTTCAGGATCCTGAGAAATTATCTGAAGATGTCCGTATTTGTTTATTGTATTTGTTTCAAGATCATTTACTGTTAACACAGAAAATATAGAAATGTGGTATTTGCATTAAATTTAAATTCTCAATATTTTTGAATAAACAGGCATATTAAAAAACTTACAATTTAACTATATACTGTTTTTATTCTTGCAAAGTAATAGTTCTTACTCAATTTAAAGGAAACAATGATATGTACTTTATTTGAAACGTTATAAATTATACTGACTCTTTCACTGTATTATAATAACAAATCAAATAGCAAATTTAAATATTTTTAACTAAAAAGTAACTGATTATAATGATAACATGTATGTAGTTCATTATCACTCGAAAAAACATCACAGAAAATCCTATTCATTTCGTGAGATTTTCAGATGGTGTTTTGTATCATGAAATTGTAAGAAGCTTCCATGAAAACGACAAACAATTCTCAAAAAATTTTCAGTTTTTATGGAATTACTCTCGAAAATTTTGTAACTACATCTTAGCTCTGTTCACAATAGCAAAACATTATTTGAAAACATTTAGTCAAAAAAGCTAAAGTGCAATTTACACACTAACATCAAGTTTTGTGCGAGAATTTAACATTTTTACAGCATCAAAACAAGAAGTAAAGCACTAATAGTATTTTTGTTTATTTGAAAAATTAAATTCACATAATTACTCCCTTCCATTTTTAAAACCACAAAAATACTGACTGACAAATATTCTGTCTGTCGGTGTTAAATTTGGTAACCCACTGTATATCAGATGATCAACTTCCCTGCAAACGGTTTAAAATGTGGGTGGAGTTAAGATGTACTAGCAGCGACCACAGTATAGTATTAATGAATTAGGACATCATGGGTTATATCTGTTTCTATATGACATCTATGAGTTTGTGTTCTGTTTTTTAATCTAAATATTCGTTAGAATCAGTGTAAGTAAACATCAGTTACTGTTAGCACAAATCAGCTTTTAACCTTGACAAGTTTACAGTTTGTTCATTTTTTTTTACGCAAGATTTAATTCTTACAATAATTGTGCTATAATATTTTTTTTATAATTTCATTATTTATAAAATTTATGTTTGATTTTACAATAATGTTTAAATATTTAATTTTTTGAAAACAATTTCGAAAAAAGGAAGATGTATGCTCAGTGAAGTAACTAAATTTAGTTTCGGTAGTCCCGCTTCAATAATTTTTTGTAAAAAAATGTCATCTTAAATACCTCTGTTAAAAAAGGGATACGTAAAGAATTTGTTTTCTTTCATCATTCTATTTTTTTTTTAGTTTAATAACTATTTCACTTTGAAAGTGGTTAACTTATTTCAAACCTTAATTATCAGATAATAAACATGATTTGAATATAAATAGATTGTATAATAAATTTTTATTTAAGAACGATTTCTTCACTACTTATGTTAAACCAATTTTGGAATATGTTGGATTTGTCTAGAAATATGATATTTGCCAGAAACAGTATGCTACTTGAATCTGTTCAACATAAAACGACTGTAATGCCCAGTGAATAAGTAAAACTTCTAAGGAAGGACATCTCACAATGTAAGACTCCACAGATATTTTGACAATCAATTTATACTTTATCGATTTCAATACTTTTCAAATTTCAAGTAAAATACAAACTTGAAAACTACATTTATAACTAAGTGGCTAATATTTAAAAGAGTTTGTCATCAGCAACATGAATCACTAATTATAAGCATTTCGATATGTTTTATCTATTATTCCGTGTGGGAATTACCTATGGAATAAATTCAATTTCAAAATGAATAATATTTATAA